>CABEEJ010002339.1:86542-115085 GCA_901482245.1 Timema douglasi | reverse complement strand
GGTTATATCTGGTTATTATTTCTACAGTTGTCACCTTGCGCATAACCTGTTTTCCACCAGAATAAACGTTTATGAGGTTGTGGAAATGTTCAGTCCGCTACCTTGCGGGCTATTCGCAGCTTGAACTTTTTATCAACATTCAATATGACAATAAACGAACACAATTTGTAATGCTTTTTCTACCTCTCTAAACATGAATCAAGCTCTGTGTCATTGTAGACCAAACGTTTATTTTTTATTTGGTTTGTGTTTAGGTGTGTCAGTTATTTTATTACTTTCTAAAATTTGGGAAACAAGTTGTTTGACTAACCTCAACACGGTTAGTTATCAACAAGAATTTTCTCACATAATAAGAAATGAACTTGAAAGTGATGAGTATAAACCAAGAATAAATCTTGCAGGAAAGCCTCAAAAAGCCTTAAAAACTCCTCAAACTCTAATACGTCCACGTTACTATTCTACAGAACTTGGAATTAGGGAGAAACTCTTTGTAGGTGTTTTGTCATCTTATGATACACTAAACAGCTATGGGGTTTTGTTGAACAAAACTTTAGCACATATTGTTGAGAAGATAAATTTTTTTATAGAATCAACGGGACTTAAAAAGCCTAATGTTTCAATGCCTGGTATAGTATCATTTACTGATACACGTAAAATACTAAAGCCTTTTCACATGTTTAAGTACATAACTGATAATTATCTTGAAGAATATGATTTTTTCTTTATTGTAAAAGATACTACCTTCGTGAAGCCAAGAAAATTATACAATCTTGTTGAAAGTGTCAGCGTAAGTGAAGTTGTTCATGCTGGAAGTGAAAAAGTTGATCCACAAGGATTATACTGTTCCTTAGGTAGGCTATATTATGTCTTAAGGCTCTTGTGAAAATTAGCGGGCTGTAGTAAAACTATGCTTTCAACAAAAACACAAGGGTGCAAAACTTAAGAACCATATTTTTATGTAATTTTTTCTTTGTAAATCATGTAACTCACAAAATTAAGGGGCTAGTATGCCTTAAATGTTCCATTTTAAGCCATCTCTTTCTTGAAATATCAAAAGGATTGATATAAGCCATAAAGTTTACATTATTCCAAACATTAAAACACATGGCATCAATTTGAACTAAAAACAAACTTTTGAATTAAATAAGAGAAAGTTCCACTCACCCAAGCAATAGATACCTTTCAGATGTTGTAGGACTATTTGGACACAATACACTAAACCCCAAACATAATTTTTACTGTCTTTATGAAGTCGTAAAAACTGTCTATGATGACCACAATTGACTTTGTCATAGTAAATTTAACTTCTAACGATTTAACTCATAGGCAATCACAAGTATTCAAAACAACCAAATTATAGATGAAGTAAAAAATAATATTCATGACGTCATTGAAATAACACAACTTTGTTAATCTGTATTAATTATATGACACTTATCCAATCCAGCTTAACCTAACCTTTCATGTGTAAATAAACTAAATTTGGCCTATAATTACTTTAGATAATTTAAACCATTAAATATAATAACTAAACATGGATGATACATATCATACAATTAAATAATAATAATAATAATATTTAGCACCGCGTCTTAATCATTAAACATGGATGATACATATCATACAATAAAATAATAATAATAATATTTAGCACCACGTCTTACTACCCGTTCAGGTTATACGCTTTAAGTACTAATTACTCTAATGGATTAGGAANTCAGGTTATACGCTTTAAGTACTAATTACTCTAATGGATTAGGAATTGGGAGGGTTGAATCAGAGGAAGTAAACCCGCATTTGCGTGGAGGGAGAGTGGAAAACCATTTAGGAAAAACCACCCCCAGTTCACCCGACCGAGATTCGAACCTCGATCTCCCCGTCCTCGGCAGTCGAGCTCAGCACGACAAGCGCGTTAGCCAACTACGCCACCGAGGCGGGTTATAATTAAATCATAGCCATTTTAGTGCACATTGCACAAGATCATGAGTGTAACGCAAAGCATGGGATGTCACCCATCCAGTGCGCAGAATCAAAGAAAAGCCATACATCCTCATCAATAGGACTATTTACATTTCAAAAGGGATTTGGGAAATGTGTTAAGTTTTATTTAGTTATAGTATTTAATAAAATTGTAAATTAAAAAAAAATCTTTATGTTATTTGATTCTATGTGCCGTGCTATAGTGTGCATAATAAAGTGAATAAAATATAAACACATTGTACAATTTCAATGAAAAATAGCCAAATGTGGGACGGTTAAGACGTAGGCCTAATAGACTCAAAAAATTGATACTAGCCAAACCCTCAAAAGAATGTGGGGAATCCAATGATACAAAATTCAAGATTTAGAAAAAAACTTTGTTATAATTTAATTAACAATTCAAAATCTAATTCACCTTCATAGCCTCACACAAGAACAAATATTGTTGAGAAATCTGTACAAACTTATACAAGTGAAGAATTAAATATATTATAGAGCTGATTATTCTGCAATAATTTTCTCCAGTAACCACACCTTGCTTTCTTTCGCAATAGACGATATTCTTGTAAATGGTTAACTTATTTAGGCATATACGAAAATACTCCTGCAAATCCACTAATGATTTTAAATCCAGCAAACTCTCACAAGGCTCCATTAGAACCAAGCTGAAAGCGTAGTAAATATCTGAGCAGAGACACCCTCTGGAAGTCATCCCCTGGAAGTCATATATTAAAATAAAAAACTATATTTTAAGGCCAAGTAATGTATAGGCCCTAAATATATTATTAAGTGTCTTTCCATCCTATTTTAACCTAAACTTCAAATTACAGTAATTAGGTCCTACTGAGCTGATGTGATCTAACCTTGCTACCGTTCTATTCACTAATAGATTAGAATCACATTTAATAGGCCTTTTAAGAAAATAAATTATTCAACATTTATAGTAAATGATAAGACGTCATATCTTAAATGATCATGGATCAAACAATATCTAGTGTAGTAAGTTTACGTTTGGACTTGGTGTTTTATTGAGTTGTCTAAATGTTGAAAAAATAAAAATAATTTCAAATGAATAGACCTATAATTATAGTATCATTGGATTCACCATTTCTTTTTGAGTAAAATTATAGGCCTGTATTAAATTTTTAATGATTCGGTGTCTTAAGTAAATTACAGTGTATTAGGTCTAGGCCCTATAAAATAAGGTGCTTAACGTATCATTACCAAACACGACCAAACATTTATACCTAATGAGAACACATTTTGATACAAGACAGGTCATAATTGTAAAACATTATTTAGTCGATAATTTAACTACAATAGCATCTCATTAACCCACCTCGGTGGTGTAACTGGCTAACGCGCTAGTCGTGTGGAGCTCAACCGCTGAGGATGGGGAGATCGAGGTTCGAATCGCAATCGGGTGAACTGGGGGTGGTTTTTCCTAAATGGTTTTCCACTCCCCCTCCATGCAAATGCGGGTTCACTTCCTCTCATTTAACCTTCCCAATTCCTAATCCATTAGCGTAATTAGTATGTAAAGAGTATAACCCAAACGGGTCTTAAGAAGCGGTGCTAAATAAATAAAATAAGCATCTCATTACACAATTATATTTATCAGAATAACGTTTCACCATCTTGGATAATATTGCAGGTAGCTCAAATTACAATTTTAAATACACTAGGGGCCTAACACACATGTTTTAAAGTCTCATAATATTTTGTTATTCTAATGACAATCTATCCCATCCTAACTTAACCTCATCGATAGCCTACATTTTTTGATAAGGTTTTCGTATAATAAACTAGCTACTTACCAAAGATCACTCACTACTCATCATAATCACATTAAAGTATTTGCCATACAAATATTATGTTTATTGGATTAATCTATAAGATGATTGCCTAAGTTAACTTGTATTTCCCTTTAGAAAGATGCATACTGCATAATTTAGGTTTCAGAGCCATATGTCAATATTTGTTGATAATACCCCTTACATAACAAAGTTTTAACTCTTTTTTTCTATGTTTCATTGTCAAATTATATTTGCTACTTCCTAGATAACAAGATATTCCAACCTCTAGAGCCCCTTTCAATTTTCACTTCCTTTGATGAATTTGAGTTTCTAGCCACCTGCTTTTTCAAGTTTAAGTCCAATCTATGTGTTTCCACCGCTCTTGCCTATTTGACTAATTCTATCTCCAAGTACTTTTCATTTCTCTCCCATATATTGCAATCACTTTAAATTCCCCTGGGCTTCTGTGACCCTGCACTTCAGCAATTATTTTGTCCATTGAAATACTGTTCAATAATAAATGGATCAGTTAATTTCCTCCTGGCATATTCAAGGTTTTGGGGCACTTTTATGGACAATCCATGACGTTTCTTGAATCCACTTCTAGTTCGTTTGCTAACTTATTATCTTCTTCTGCAGGAATTAAAATGATTCTACCATAGCTGACACTTTTTTCCCCTCTTCTTCCTTTTAAATGATTTTTAACTGTACTTCTTGGTATTTTGTATTTTCTTGCAATACCTTTTATTGTACAGGTACCAGAACGTATTTCTTCTAAAGCATCTTCCAAATCTTTTTTTGGTGTAACTAGTTCCCCTGTCAGTTTTTATTTTGTATTTTCTAACCATTTTCACTAATAATTCAATTCAAATAAAGTTTCGAATATGTCTCTTGACTTATTATTTCAAAGAATACCTTATACATTATTACCTAAGAAGACATTCAACATTTAATAAAAGATACATTTATATTAAAAATATTGTAAAGTACCTGGTAAAGTTGACCCCATGATGAATTCTAGACTAGTCAAGTGGACCTCCTCTCTCTCTCTCTCACACACACATATATATATATATATATATTTCTAAATTTACACTTAAAACTACACTGTCAATGTTTGTAGTGTTTTACGTGAATTTTTCAGAAAATGGAACTCATAAAATTTATGGTCATCTCATCAAGCAAGATATGTACTGTTTACTTATAAGGCAAAATACCACTATAACACTCAAATATGAGATGTTATGAATAATACATATTATGGAAAGACCACTAAATAAAGTACTCCAAAATATATGTACTGAATGCTTATACCTGCATTTTATGTGTTTAAATTCACAAGGGCCCATTAACCACGTAGGTCCACTTACCTCTCTGCACCCTATTAATAATATTATATAACAAAAAACTATTTTTTAAAAAAGAGTTACAAACGATAGACAATAATTGTCATCAAAATCATTCTAGGGGGATTGTCATCAAAATTATTCTGGCGGATCTGTTTGATTTACTCATGTTGGTAAAAGCTCTGGTATTAGTTAAAAGTAATTAGTCACATTTTAAATTATTAAAATAGAAATAGGATAACCATTTTCAAAAATTAATCCACAATTGCTTTGTTTTCAAAATAAAATAAATGGGTTTTATTGGGGTTTTAAGTGGCCTTTTTTTTAAGTATAAGTCGGGTGGATTTTTGGGCTGGGTAAAATTCTAACAACCCTGGTCTGAATTCTCTTTCTATTGTGCTAATGCACCGCTTAATTAAATAGTAAATATGATTTGCCTTTTATTGTGTACTTTAAAAAGTGTGTTTTAAATGGAATAAATATAGGTACGTAAACTGTTAAACCAAAGTGATTTTCTGTGGGTTTTTTTTTAAATTTATACGAGTTAGTTGGCTAAATTTACTTCTGTGGTGTGAACATCTCTTTTTAAAGGAAATGCATTTTTTGTTTTAAAAAGATGTATGTAAGAAATTAAAGATAAGAATTTGTTTAAGTATATTACCATTTATTGATTTAACTATATTCATGGTGGGAAAATAATAACTTACATATATACACATACATGTGTGCATGCATGCACGCGCGCACACATACACACACAGACACACAGGGTGTTTCAGGAGGAATATCAAATATTTTGGGAGATTGCAGTATTGATAATTCTGAGGAAAAAAGTTCATATAAATATGAGTCCAATTCTCAATGGATGCAGATATCATCACCCGAGAATGCAAGTGTTCTATCTCCAAAATTGTTAAATTTAGGATATTTGGTGTTTACGTTTATTTAGAATGCAAATGATTCACCTGCGGTGAAATTGAGACTACTATATAATTACTTAAGAAGATACAAACTCGAGTTGTCATCTAGTAACATTGGTTTTATACACAAGGTCAAACTTAAATGCTCTTTTACACAAAAGTGAAAAATTGGACATATAACACTTGCATTCTCGGGTGACTATATATAGCTGTTTGAAACTGGTGCTGGTACGATGAAGTTACTTTCACCCTTGATGGTATACACATTATACACAACTTGCATTGGTGATCCAACAAAAATTCACATGCCACTGAAGAAACAAATTTTCAACATAATTTCTCTTTATACATGGTGTGTGGTACGATCATCATTCAGATGTTTGGGCCTGTTGTGTTACAAAATCGTTTTACACGACCCTTTTATCTACAATTTCTGCAAAATGAACTTTCACTACTATTGGAGGAGATCCCCTTGGACAACAGATATCCTTCAGCATGACAGAGTTCCTGCGCATTACAGTCGTCAGGTGACACAATATATGAACTTAACCTTCCCCGAATGATGGATGGTCCCCGTCATTAGCCATTAAGGTCTCCAGACCTCACTCCCTTATATTATGGTTTGTAGGAATAGATGAAAAGTGAATTATACAAAGAATATGTAAATGCAAGAGACAAATTGATTTCTCGGATTATGGATAGTGCTGCCCTGATAAAAGAACGCCAAGGCGACCTCAGAAGAACAACAAATACTTTTACCACAAGAGTGAAAAGTGCATTTAGATTAGTGATGGGGCTTCTAAACATTTATTGTGAACTGTAAATTATTTGTGTTTTGTATTATCATTCAAACAGTTAATAAACACAAGCAAGTCATTTATCATTCTTTAATACCTTTAATATTGGTTTATTACAGGCCAGTTTCAAATAGCTGTAACTCAGCATCCATTGAGAATTGGACACATGTTTATATATAATTTTTTAACTCAGAATAATCAAAACTACAACCTTCCAAAATATTTCCTATTTCTCCCGAAACACACACACACAGTGTTTTGTAATTCATGTGTGAAACTCAAAGCGGTTGTAGGGGGATACAAAAGGAGTGGATTGATGTAAGAGCAGCCTGGTGGTTGAATTTGAAAGAAGCCACAGGGGCAGGTCAGCAACATGCATCCCCGATTGTGCAACCAAAATGTGCCAGCAGCAGACTGTGGCCGGTCCAATCCGTGGACCTGACTCCCACGGACTTCTTTTGGGTAGATGTAAAATTACCGGTTTATTAAATGTTTTGTGGGATGTACTGTTGTTAGTACAGAATACTTGACTCCATGTATTCTAATGGATTGTGAGACGGTGCTAGGAATTTTTGAACAGATCCAGACGAGCATGATTTGCTATTAAATGTGCTGAACACAATTTTGAACAACTGTTGTAATACTTATTTGCTGGTATTAATAAAAGGCTGTGCGCATGTGGTTCAGACTTTCAGTCAAACATTCTTTGTTCAACACACATGTAACAGGGTGTCAATACCTCGAGCATGTCGTATTTCACTGAGAATACTAACACATACTGCCTACCTGCCCCTGTGGCTTTTTTCACATTGTTGTTTTGGGGGAAAAAGGGGGGGGGGGCAAGGAAGAGTTTCCGCCACCAGGTTTCTTAAATCAATCCACCCCTTTTGTAATCCCCTACTACCTCTCTTGAGTTTCACTCATGAATTATGACATATTGTGTACATAGACCATGGAAAAAAAGACAATAAAAAAATCAATATTGTTCACCATGGAAACTCATCTTTAAGAAGGGTCCCCAGGTAAAAATAAGTTTACTAATATTTTGTATGCGATTTTAAAATATCATTTAGGAAGAAATAAAAATAGAATCAATTCAACAAACACATAAAAACCTTCAGGTAGGTCATGTGGTCACTTCTAATTTCTCAGTTTGTTCAAAGTGCTTTGCATGATCTTGATTTTAGTTTTGTTTTCTAGATGCTGGGTTACTATTGAGTAATTCTCTTGTAAGAGAAATACGTAACAACTTGGAATGGTGTGTTAAAAATGCATTTTCTGATTCTGATGACTACAACCTTGGCCGATGCATTCTTCATGCCACTGATATATCTTGCAATGATCTTGTTCAAGTTAGTATTTCTGTGCAGTCCTCACATTATTTCATAGAAGCAGTTTTTTAGTTTTTATAATTACAGAAAAAATTGACAACTTAACAAAATGCACTGCTTTCAGTAATTTTTAACACGGCTACAGATCCATTACTGTCCAGCCTATGACCTAGGTCACTGTTTTATTCAAGTCATATATTTTTCCACTACCGGCTGGGTAGATCTCTCATAGCTTCCTATGTCTTATACTCTAACTTAAGACTAGGACAAGCACAAAACTATTCCCCGATCATTAATTTATCAATGTGAAATAGTAAACCCATATTTCACCGATGATAAATTTTTCAGCCATGCTGAGAATCGAACCCGGGACCCTTAGCTCAGTAGGCAGACACCCTACCTACCGACTGAGCTAAGGTGTAGGATTGTCATCACATTAACTAACCCAATTAATTTCATTTTCTAACTATTGGGGAAAGAAAATGTTGGGTTATCAGGGTTATTTTAGAGATAAAAAAAAACTTATCCTAAATATACGAGGGCAGTTCGAACAGTAACCTCTGTTTGTCTGAAAATTAAAAACTTGCATAGAAAAAATATTTTATTATATACATCTTAAAATTACAGCTTTTTATTATTTTTCAACATAGTCACCGTTTAAATTTAAGCATTTGTCATAGCGTTTCACTAATTTACAAATTCCTTCTTCATAAAATTCAACTGCCTGGGCATGTAGCCAATCTTCCATGACATTTTGAAGCTTGTCGTCATCATAGAAGTGCTGCGACGCAAGCCACTTCTTCATGTGAGTGAGTGTAGTAACCTGGTGGTCTAGGGGTAAGGTTTCAGACTTCTATTCTTAGCTGGGGTCCGGGGCTCAAACCTTGGTCCTGGCACAGATTTATCTGACTACCAAACCCTTCTTTCACCTCTGACAAGACGTGTATTAATCACAACTTGTGAATGTGAGGAATGCCAGGCCTCCAACGTGGTTCGGATTCCACGTTAAACTGTAGGTCTTCCAGTTCATCTCACAATCACCCTACCATTACACATTAGCGTAAGTGCATATAACCCGAATGGGTAGTAAGGCGCGGTGCTAATAATAATAATAATTCATGTGAGTGACGAGATGAAAATCACTTGGTGCCAAGTCGGGGCTGTAAGGGGAATGGTAAAAATGTCCCATTTGAATTGCTTTAAAAGCTCTTTGAGTTTTGGAGCACTGAGGATGGGCGTTGTCATGCAAAAACACAACACCGAATGTCACCATACCGCAACGTTGGTTTTGAATGACTCGCTTAAGTTTCTTCAAATTTTACAGTAGACATCTGAAGTGGTCGTCATACTCTGTTCCATAAATTCAACCAGCAAAACTCCCACAGCATCCCAAAAAATCGTAGCCATAACCTTCCTCGATAACAAAGTTTGGTGGCTTTCTTCGGCTTGCATGGAGAATTGGTATGGCCCCAAGCCATCGACTGTTGTTTCGTTTCGGCATTTACGTATGCCACCCAAGTTTTTTCACAAGTCACAATTCTTTTCAAAATACCTTCTCCTTCCATGTCGTAGCATGAAAGGAAGTCTAAGGCAGAGCCCATTCGTTTGGTTTTGTGGACCTCTTAGAAGCAATTTTGCTACCCACCGAGCACACAACTTTCGGTTGCCTAATTTAGCGGTGACAACCTCATACAAAACCATACGAGAAATTTGCAGGAATTGTTGAGAAAGTTCAGAGATGATGAATCTTCTATTTTCACAAACTTTTTCATCAATTTTCTTGACAAGATCATCACTCAAAACAGAAGGTCTACCACGCCTGTCTTCATCATGAATGTTTGTTCTACCACTTTTAATAAATTGGACCCATTGCCGCACAACACCTTCACTCATAACATTTGGACCGTATACAGCACACAATTGACGATGAATGTCTGCTGCTGAAACGTTTTGCGCCAAAAGAAATCTTATTACAGCACACACTTCACAGTTCATGGGATTTTTTTATTGCAGCGCTCATGTTTTGAGGTTATACCAAGCGAATGCGCGAAAGAACAAGGTCCATACTGTCACAGCTGGACACTTACTGACTCAGAGAACATGCAGATGTGACAATGGCGGCGCACTGCACACAACTTCTAGCACCACACTAGAACGACGGTTACTTTCCGAACCACCCTCGTACTAACTGATCATGAGGTTTTGTAAATTAATCCTAGTTTTATAGTGGTATAGGGCCTACAAGTCTTCCCATGCAATTTTTTCACACAATCTCTTAGAATAGGTAATTACTTGCACCAACTCTCATTTTGTCTTCTGCACAATATGGAATGCATCTGATAAAAAAAGCTATTATATTTATTTAGTGAGGACTTACATCTAGATATCATATTCTGAAAATTGAATAATAGCTTTGGCTATTTGATTCTTAAATATGTGATCCCTTACAATTATTATAATTGTACAAGTGGCAGCAATAACCCAACTACTGAGTTGTTGGTGGCTGCATTTCTGATAGCTCGTGATCTTAATAAATCACACATTTGTAGCCGACGATTTCCGCACGTCCATCATAGACTCTGCCTTAAAATAAATCACATTTGTAGCCGACAATTTCCGCATGTCCATCATAGACTCTGCCTTAAAATATGAGTGAAGATTGACCCTGGGCACGGGACGATTCCGGGATAACTTAGTGGTTAGAGCATTGGCTTACTAAGCCAAAGGTCCTGGGTTCAATTCCTGTGTCCAGGTGTCATTTTTCAATTTTCAGAATATATCTAGATGCGAGTAAATCTTCACTAAATAAATATAATAGCTTTGGCTATTTGATTCTTAAATATGCGATCCCTTACAATTATTATAATTGTACAAGTAGCAGCAATAAGCCAACTACCGAGTCTAAGGTGGCTGAGCTATCTGATAGCTCGTGATCTTATTAAATCACACATTTGTAGCTGATGATTTATGCACATCCGTCATAGACTCTGTCTTAAAATATGAGTGAAGATTGACCCTGAGCATGGGATGATTCCTGGATAGCTTAGTGGTTAGAGCATTGGCTTACTAAGGCAAAGGTCCCGGGTTCGATTCACATGTCCAGGTGTCATTTTTCAATTTTCAGAACACAATTTTTTTATTCTTCATTCTTAAACCCTTGTGTGTCAGACACCATTGATTGATTACGTTTTATCTAAAATTGTTTTATTGTTTTGCTATATAATCTATTGTGTAGGCCTATATAATCAGTGGCGTAACTTACACCCCTGCAGACCTCGCAGTGCGGGGGAACCCGGTGTACTGAGGGGCCCATATATTGGGTGATAATTTATGGGTGTTTTGTAATGCACGCGGCGCACAGGATGGGGCCCAGTTTGTGCAACAGATGTACTCCCCTCTGCATCAATAGAATCACCCACTCCTTCCTCAGTCCCTCACCACACACGGCACGTTTTTAAGTTGTTGCTTATGCTGTGTGCCGCGCCCAGTTTGTTTTGTGATAATGAAACCATTTGGATCATATTTCAAACATTTGAGTGGTGCAAAGAAACGAAAAAGAAAAAGAAAATTGAAGGTCAAAACTAACCAAAATAGATACATTATTTCAGCGAAGCAGCCAAACTCAAGTAGCTAGCTGTAGTGGTGCTTACCCAAGTTGTTTGGTTGATTCAAATAAGCTTCATAGTGACATTGAAAGTGATTCTAATGGGAATCAAGAAACGACACCTTAAGCTGTAATAAATGTTGGAAGGAAAAGGTAAGCTTATTCCTAATGATCCTGTATTATTTGAAAATGTATCTGCAAGTGATGAGAAGGTTATTTGCTCACCCCAAGCCAACCAAATGTAATTTGGCCAACGAAAACAAATACCTATCAGACTGTGCACATTTTCCTGAAATTGTAGAAGATGATATAAAATGATTATGATTCATCATGGTCCTTGTAAACCAAAAGGACTTTTTCACAAAGATCCAAAACAGAGTAATAGATGTTTTTCTACAATATACTATGCAAAATCGACCAAGACTGGTCTTAAAATTTCTAGACAACGGCGATATTATTCTGTTAAGAAAGATTTTGTGTACTGTGAAGCCTGTTGGTTATTTGCAGACGGAAGTTCATCATTCTACCACAGTAATGAGATCAATGGTGTTCGGGACTGGAAAGGCATATAAAATAATTCCCTATCCATGAAACAAACACTTTACACCTTCAGGATTGTGTTGTTTATAACATGTGGGAAAAAAAACGAGACAATTGATTCTGCACTTAACAGAGAAACTTAAACGGAAACAAATAAGTGGTATAAAATACTCCATCGTATAGTAAATCCAACTCTTACCCTAGCTTCATGTAATCTTTCATTGAGAGGCCATAGGTAGGAGATTGGAAAGCTTAGGAGTGGAAACCTTATAACTCTATTAGAACTACTTGGCAAGTATGATCATTTATTGCAAGAACTCATAAGTGAGGGGAAGGGTTCTCAAAAGTATCTTAGTCCAACAATCTAGAATGAATTAATTCAGGTATTGGCCTAAAAAGTTGAATCTGAAATATTGACAGAGATAAAGTCTGTGGAACTTTTTTCTGTAATAATGGACACTACTAAATATATTTCAAGAATAGATTAGTTAACCCAAGTGTTTAGGTATGTAACACTTTCAAAAGATTCATCCGGAAAGCCCACCAACATAAAAAATAAATTAGAGGTTTAGGGTTTCACAGAGGTTCAAGATCAAAGTGCAAGTGGACTAGAAGAATTAACTTTGAAAGTAATTAAAGAGAAGAGACTGCTATTGTTAAAGTGTAGGGTTCAGAGCTAAGACAGTGGGTGCAGCTACCATGTCAGGTGTGTACAGTGGTGTGAAGACAAAGGATTGAGAAAACAAATGATGAATGCAAAATCTGTTCATAGTGCTGCACACAATATAAATTTAATACTGAATGATGCATTGTCAAGTGTTCCTGAAAACATTACTTTTTATGGTATTGTCAAACAAGTGTATGTGTTTTTTAATGGAAGTTTTAATAGGTGGAATCTACTGTCATTGTTTGTTACTCTAAAAAAAAACTTTGTCCGACAAGTTGATCTTCAAGGGTTGATTCTGTGAAAGCATTGAGGTACTCATTTGTTGAAGTCATGAAAGCTCTCTCAAAGATTATATTACAGTCCGACAAACTTGAAAGAACTCAAGCGACTGGTTTACTGAAACAATTGGAGGATTTCCCGTTTGTTTTCCAAGTGGTCTTTCATACAAAAATTCTGGAGACAATTTGATTTCAAACCTTCTCCGGAGAAAGGAATTTGATCTGTTTGAGGCATCAAATCTTTTAGAAAGTGCAATTGTAAGATTACCTGAGGTTAGAAATAACTTCGCTGGTATGAAATTGTCTGCCATTACGCTTACAAGGGAGTGGGGCATTGATTGCCAGTTTCGAAGCAAATGAATAGGAAAGTAAAGAAACACTTTGACAAGCTCCCAGAATATGAAAGATTGCCAGACCCAGAGAAAAATTTTCAAGCCTCTGTATTCAATTTACATTGGGCATAGTTACCAGTTATATAAAAATAATATTTCAAAGTATGCAATTAATAAACAGTTTGTTTACAATACTTACACAAGTTTTTTTGCTAACAGTAACAGATTAGAAAGTGACTGAGAAATCATCCATCTAGGTTAAGGAGTATGAAGAATATTTTAGTGATAATTTAACCTTTGAGGAGGTAAACAATTTTAGAGCAGCTTTGAAAAGTGAAATTGAAAAAAATGGTCAATACATCAGCTAGCTGATCTATTGTTTCTTGAGTATTATACTTTGGCATCAAGCTTGTGAGGCCTGTGTATGGTTTTTATTTTGTTTCTTACTCTTCCATTAACTGTTTATACATCTGAAAGATCCTTTCAAAGTTGAAGTTAATAAAAAACTATTTAAGAAGTACCAAGAGTCAACAAAAAATTAGTGCCCTCATTGTATTGAGTATAGAATGTGAAAAAACACATGGACTCGACCTACATGAAGTAATTACATAATTTGCCCCTCAAAAAGCCAGAAGGGAAAAGCGCCTGCTCAGCTTGACTTGACACATTATTAAAAAATGTTAAATGGCTATTTAGTAACATAACATGTAATTTTCAGTTTCTAGAGAAAAGTAGTAATTGTTTCATTTTTCATATTTCTAACTTGATTTTTTATTTTGATTCCTACCCCAACCCCTTAAACCCCTTGATTACGTTAACTAAAATTGCTCAAATAGTAAATTGGTCAGGAGGACAAAAATGTTTCTGGTGGAGGGACTCAGTTAAAGAAAGTTATGCCTCTGTTAATCAATCTTTTTTTTTTTTCAGGGTAAAAGACTCAGCACCTATATTTTGCCTTTAAATTTCAATCCACGGGACATCCAAGCTGTTGCTAGAAGTGTGGAATTTGAGTCAGCTTTGACGCTATATCCTGTTTCACAGCCTGCGCTATTCAACCATTTAAATGCTTATTTCTCCAAGGTAGGACAAATTTATAATCTTAACACAAATATTCTGATTTGTGTTGAAGGATTAGGAAAGTAGTTGGCTGGCAGGCATAACTTTGACTCATTATACCTGCATACAAACATGATTTCTCCTCTATGGTTTGATTCTATCGTCATGTGAATTTTGGTGTGTCCCTGAATAATCACCCACAACCCCTTTTCCGGCCTCTCAAGTAAGTTCAGAGCTTCTTGGGTTGTTTTTTTGTGGTTCACTTCTCCATTTCTTTTCTTTTACAAACACCACATTATAATTTAACTTAGCTTCATTTTTCTTAACCTTTTAACAGAATCAACATTAGAAAATAAAATGGCTTATGGCTGTACAAATTTCCATGACAAATTTTTTCTACATTCAAAGATACAAAGAAAAAAATCTGACATAAATTCACACAAAATATTGATAGGATAAACAAAGCAGATTCCTAATCAAATGTACACTTCATTTACCCTGAAAGGTGACAGTATGGTCCTCTTATAAGCTACATCATAGTGTAATTCATCAAGGTAAGCTGGCTGGATACCTGTTAGGTAGACTGTATGTAAATACAAGTAAAAAGCATTCTTCTAAAACTAACATTATGAGTAATAAATCATGTTCAATTTTGACTTCTTATTTATAATGATTTTTTTTAAAGCGAGTAGAGTAAATAAAACCAGTCCTACCAGTTATATTAAGTTGACAATGGCATAAGACTTCTTTAGCCTTAACCAAAGCATTTTGATATTAAATACCTACATATATATTTAGAAATGTCCTAATCATAAAAACGTCAGTTTAAATACTTTCACTTGACGACTTTGACAAAATATACAATATTTTCTCCTTTGAAATCAATGATTTCATTTTTCACGAGTCTACAGAAAAATTGAACTTAGTTCATATGTTTTATTTATTTTATAGAGAAAAATATTTCTTTCATTTTGAATCTACAGCCTGAAAATGTATTTCAATGAATACATTTTCATAAGATCCTTCTTGTTTCAATGATCAGAAATTAATAAAAAAAATAATTAGTATATCTATCTTTACAACTAACATATCAAATTTATTGAGCATATCCTTGATCTTGTCTTCATTATTAAAATGTTTGCATGTATTCAGAGTAGCCGGTTGTGGTTTTCAATGATAGCTCCAAATAGCCAATGAATTTCACACATTTATTATAGACTTTACATTAAACTATGAGTGAAGAATGACCATGAGCATGAGGCGATTCTTGGTTAGCTCAGTGGTAGAGCATTGGTGCACTAAGACAAAGAGTCTGGAATCGATTTCTGTGTTCAAATACAATATTTAACTAATTGAAACACTTGGAGGTTTTTAAGTTTAAGCCATTATTCTGATTAAAAATGTCTGCTAAAATGTCAAATAAATGCTAGAAATGCAGTTAATAATAACAGTACCGGTACTTTCGTCCAATTGAATAACCAAACATTGAATTTCATGGATTCTGTTTCTTGGTTTCTATTTTACAGCTGCAACTATATCAACTATTCATTTACTATGATCTCAGAGGGAGGACCTAAACTCAACTATTTCCATAATTAATCTTCAATATACCTTATTTAGTGGTCACATGATGTAAGGCGTCACTCTCGCAATAGACTGATTTACCTTTGACGGGAATATTGAAGTTTGAATCTCGATCGGGTGTACTGAGAGTGGTCTTTCCTAAATGATTAACCTTCTTAATCTCTAGCCCAATAATAAAAACATGTGGATAGTAAGGTGTAATGCAAAAAACAAAAACAAAAAAAAACAATATTGAAGTAGGCAAATTATTTTGACAGCAGACATAGTCAGTTCTCCTTTTCATGCTTTCTGGTGTATTACTAGTTATTATACGCTCATTTATGGACACTTAAGCAAAATCAAACCTTTCCACCAATCTTTAATGCTAAAAATAAATCTTATTAATAAACTACAGACTGGCCATGCTTTGTCATGGTTAAACAAACAAAAGACTAATTAGTATTCATAGATTTGGAAATATTAGTACAGTCTTTCCTTGTAACATTTACTAGCATTCATGCAACATTAATTTTTATACTCTATTCATTACATTGATAATGTTGAGGTTGATATATACTTTGGTCTAACGAACTTAGAGATTTTCACAAAATCTCCATTAGTTGAATGATCAAAGGATGTGTTTGTAGCACACACATACTTGCTAACCTGTTGAATAATGTGGCTTTCACATATCTACAAGGGTCATCCAGAAAGTAAGGTTACAACATTTATTTAGGATCAAAAAATGCTTATATTTAATTGAAATTCACAGAATACCTCACAAATATATTAAACTATTTTTCAACGTAATCACCGTTGAGATCGAGACATTTCTGTAGTCGGAGCACCAGCTTTTGTATGCCAGTGTCATAGACCTTTGCCGCCAGCTCTTTCAGCCACTTCTTCACAGCTTCCTTGACCTCCTGATTGTTGGAAAAACGTTTCCAACCCAAAAACTCCTTTAGTTTAGTGAAAAGGTGATAGTCCGAAGGCGCCAAGTCGGGTTAATAGGGTGGGTGGGTCACAATATCCCATCCAAACGATGTCAGCAGCTCCTGTGAAACTTGCGCGGTGTGGGGCCTGCCGTTGTCATGCAGGAGGCTGACTCCCCGGGTCAGCATTCCCTTTCTGCAGTTCTGAATGGCTCTTCTGAGTTTTTTTTAGGGTATTGCAGTAAACCTTTGCATTAATGGTAGTCTCTTTAGGCATAAAATCCACCAAAAAACAGATGCCATGACTTTTCCGGCTGAATGGGTTGTCTTGAACTTTTTAGTGGCTGGAGAAGATGAATGACGCCACTAAAGTGATTATCTTTTGGATTCTGGGGTGTAGTGACACACCCACGTCTCATCCCCCGTCACGATAGTCCAGAAAAGTTTCTCCCTCCTGTGCAAACTGATCCAAAGATTCATGTGCGGCGGTCACGCGATTTTGACGGTGCTCTGGTGTGAGCATTCTGGGCACCCATCTCGCACACAACTTCTTGTAACCAAGTTTTTCTGACACAATATCACCAAGGAGACTTCGAGAAATGTCAGGAAATTTTCGTGAAGGTCGTCAAATGTCACACGGCGGTCATTTCGCACTTGTTCTTCAATTTTTCGCACAAGTTCGTCAGAAATCACTGATGATCTCCCACTCCTTGCCTCGTCGTGAGTATCAGTACGGCCCTCTCTGAACAACCTAACCCACTTCGTGACATCTTGTCAACTCATCACATCACTACTATAAATTCCCACAAGCTTCCGATGGATATTCGCAGCGGTATTGTTCTCCAAAGTCAAAAAACAGATGACGGCGCGGATCTCGCATGGACAAGAGGTGGCGGGAGCGCGCGACGACCTCTCCATTGGAAGAATTTATTGTGACTGAAAAAAATGACCGACAAACACGCGGGATCAAACAAACTGACGGTTAAGATCCCCCCTACACGCCAGTTGTGCCAAATTTGAAACAAAAAATTTCCCCCGGCCTCAGGAGCCCTTGTAACCTTACTTTCTAGATGACCCGTGTATTTATGAATTTACAGAAATATAATTTATAATAAATTTTGACTAACAAAAATAGTTTTCTAGATACCAATTTTGACTAGGAGTTTTCACTGTAAAAGATAATATTTAAAAATTAGCTACAGTCCAATAAATACAATATAATTATCTAATTTCTACATACACATACCCTATTGAATAATGTTTTAGTTGCAGTATAATGGTTTGTGGATTGCTTTACATACTTTATTGCATGTTTGAGTTGATCCTTGGGACAACTGGACATATTTAGTGGCAATCTGTAAATATTTGAGGAATATCTTGCATTTTATTTTTGCTCTTTTGGTACTAGACTGTTTGTCACTACTATTGCAGAGTGTTTACATGTTATAAAAATCATTAATATCATGAAATTAAATTGTGGTCATGATTGACATGAAAATTTAATCATTTAACTTGAATATTAGAAGGCAAGAACAATATACTAGTAAATGTAGCAGTCATTTCTTTACATATTACACTATGGCCTATTTTATAAGCTACCATACTCTCTAGTTGAAACATGAAAGGTAAGCTTGCTACCTTTCAGAATGAACATAGTGTGAATATATTCTGTGATAATTATATTCATAAATGAGAAACTCACATAAATCAGAATTGTAGATTATCATAATGTTGGTCACAATTTGAGGATATATGCAATATAATTTATTATTTTAATCTTCTAATTGAAATGTAAGTAGGGGTTTAAAAGTATTGAAAAAATCATTAATACTGGTTTGTTTGAATCTGTGGACACCTATTGATTTCAATGATGTAATCACATTTAAAATGGAAAACGAATAATCACATTAAAAATGGATAACAAAAACACATTATTTAAACACGCTAAGCCTAAATACTAGTCAGTACACCTGAGCAAGCACTGACTGAATTTGCTATCTAATGTAAACCAATTCTCAATAAAGTAAAGCTTTTTTTGATTAAAACCAAATTGGCCTGTTTATATTTTGTATCATCTACTTATGATTTAAATAAAGAAAGTTAATATACTCACATTTGCCCTCTTTGTTTTAAAAACGTTTTTAATAAATGATAAAGATACATCCATTTAATCGTTTTAAAAATTTCATATTAAATTACACGGAAATACTTTATGTTCCTAATTTGGCCTATACCCTGATTATTTTTCATATTTTACATAATTCATTGATATTTTGTAAATGTCAAGAAGTGACCATCTGTATCAGAGAATTATTGTAAAATAAAAATCAATCTATTAATAAACTCTAAAATCATATGGTTGATAAGCTTGATTAAGCCAATTGATAAAACAACTTCAATCACATCATTTAATATCTAATAATTTGATATATGTAATTTCATGTGTCATGTGTTCCTATACCTCTATGTAACTTATTTTTCCTAAATATCAATATTTTATTTATGTATGTATATTATTGACTCTTTTGTTTAAATTAATGTAATCATCCAAAATTACCCCTTCTCATATCTATAAGCGAGCTAGGTTTTTATTACATTTCACAAACATTCAAAAAATAAAAAGTATTTGTTTGTCTCTTCACAATTCTGTCAGACTGAATCTACATTGGTGTTTAAAATGTTGTGTGCAATAAGCTCTTGTTGAAGGAATCTTTATGTAAACAAAAAAATACCACCATTACAGTCAGTTTAGAAAATAATACTTTGCAGATCAGATGTGTGTTTGTATTTGTATTCAAACTTTGTTAAATGTGTTACAGCAATGCTATGTAACAATAATGTTTTTCATATTGATTATTATATATGCAAAAAAAAATATGTTGATTTAGTCACTATTTTATTGCAATAAATTATTATAATAAGTATACTACTTTACTTTACATCAATTTTTGTTTCCAGCCTCTGGCCTTGGTCTGTTTTTTACTAAGTCATAGATTTTCCACTACCAGCTTTTGTAGCTTCATATGCCTTATAATCTATCTTATTACAGGCACAACATCCAGTCCCTGACTCAATTTATCAATGTGAAAGAGTGACCCATATTTTCATCAATTATAAATTTTAGCATATAACCCGAACGGGTAGTAAGACGCGGTGCTAAATATTATTATAATTATAAATTTTCGTACATGCTGGGAATCAAACCTGGGACCCTTAGCTCAGTAGGCAGACATGCTACCGACTGAGCTAAGGTGTCGGGCTATATTAAACATACAATTATTCTCCCCCAAATCATTCTTTCCAGCAGGTGAATAGCTTCCTTTATTATCATATATTTCTTTTTCAATCTATTACCAACATTTCTGTTTCTTATTTTGACTTATATATTATTTTGATTTAACATTATAGATTAATTAACTTTTCTCAACAGCAATGATAAATTTTCCATACCATACATGATTTTGTTTCTATCCAAACTGTCAACAATGTTTTCAACACTCATGTTGTTTACCCAGTAATGTCTCATCCAAACAAGCTCTAGCACCCTCCACATTTCTATATACATTTTATTTTAATCAAGCACAGTTAACTATCCTAAAGGTTATATATTAACATTATTAAGATTTTGTCATTTTATGGACAGAAACTGGGTTGTTTTGAATGGAAGGATTTCCTTGGCAAGCACTGCAACTCACTTTGAACATCTTGTATAGGTGTGCATTGCCAAAGTAGAAGAGAGGAGTAAAGGAAATGCCTGAGCGCTCTCGTGGGATTGGTGTGTTACAGATCCAGTCGACAGCCACAGTCTAAATTTTAACTAAACTTTTTGTCTAGTACCTTAGTTTTGATTTCATTCTCTATTCTTTTTGTTTATCTGTTTATATAGTTAATGCTGAAATGAAGACTTAAACTTGAATGATACTAATTTATTAACATAACATTCTCTCAGTTAAATTTCACTGTAGAAATTGAAAATACAAACAAAATGCAGACTCTTACTATTGCAGCTATAAATCTAAATGCATCTAGTAATAATCATGATGTTTATAAATGTACTAAAATCCTATATCATGGTATTTGTTTTGTATTCATAAAGTAATTTTTTTTTTTACATTCATGATTGTTTCCAAGTTCTAGCCAGGCTCACTTTTTTATTCAAGCCTTTATTTTCCAATACTGGATTTCTGGGCCTGGTGTAGCTTCAATTGCCTTTGAATCTAACTTAAGAGTAGGACAGGCACACCATCCAGTCCCCAGTCGTTAATTAATCACTGTGAAAGGGTAAACCCACATTTCACCAATGATAAATCTTTCGGCCATTCCAGGAATAAAACCCAGGACCCTGAGCTCAGTAGACAAACACGCTACCAACTGAACTAAGGTGTCTTATAATAAAAAATATGTTTTTTTTAAATATATATAAAGCCTTTAAATTGCAATTAGCAGATTTTTATATTTTGCATTTAATTTATAATATTATATTTATGATAAAAAAGAATTATTGACTTTAATTTCTTAATTAGAATAATTATGTGTTTATAAACTGTTTAGTGATATATTTGGGATAGATAAATATTGCTGTAGATAGCCCACACCAGTGGTTTCATGGTTTAACAGATCACTCTAGTTTTAAACTGGATTGCCAATGATGGGAAGATCATAGTTAAGAGTCCTTGTCATTTGTACTGAGTGTGTTCTTCCTAAATGGTTACCCACTCTGCCTCCACTCAAATGCGGGTAGATTTCCTTTAAAACTCTTCCTCTACTGTCCCTATTTAATTAACATAATTAATGTACCCTGAATGGGTACTAATACATGATGAAATAAAAAAATGCAGATATTTTGGTGTAATTTTATAGATCAAAATACTTTTATGTAGTTAATTTTTTACAACTAATTATAGTATTCTATTATTATTATTATTTTTTGTGAAACTGTTTTACTATTTCTACTGCAGTTCACAAATAAAACAAAATCAGTTTACACATAAATATACAAAATAAACATAAATAATAAGCATAAACAAGGAGAATTTAAACTTATTACTCTCTTAAAAAGATTTATTTTAAATTTTGTTGAATTATTATTTGGTTAAGAAACCTTCTAAATTACTTAATTTTAGTAAATATGTTCGATTATAAAATGGTCAAAGAAAACTTCATTTAAATCCTCCCATTTTATATAGATCCGAAGGACCCCTTTTCCTTCCCCCAGTCTTACTTTAGTACCCTTCTCCCTATACCTACCCCATTTCATCACTATCCCATGTTCAAACTCACCTTTAAATATATAGGTCATTGGGGTGCATTGCTGGTGTGTTCTACCCTGGGTACGTTAAACATCATATGCAGTGTTGGACACACCTGGAGTGGAACATGCTAGCATTTCCCATGACCATCTTTATTGGTGCATATTTCAAATGTATTTGATCCATGTTCTCATGTTGCCTGCAGTGTGTCACATGCAACATTTTAGATACTTGACTAGTGTAGATTCAGCCTTTTTAAACAAATGTTTTTGATCTCAAAACAAAATTTAATAATTACCTATTTCATTCAAATATGTTTTTTCAGTAGCTAATTTGTTTTATTTAACAAGGGCAAATTAATTTCACCAATTCTATTAAAGATTTTTATTTAAATGCAATATTATTTGAATATCTGATAGTTGAAAACCATTACAAAATATATTTTACTTGAGCCATATCAAAACAGTATACAATCTAGGTCAACTATTTAAATGGTTTATTTAGGAACTACCTTATATGTAGCATATTAAATATGAAATAAATATAATGTCATAGTTGAGAATATTATGGCATGACTTTAACTAGTAGGTTTAGTTTTAAATTTGGCCATGTAGTTTCACAATTTCTATCCTGGCTTACCTTGTGCACACTCTCTTAATTAACCTTCTAATATCTACCCTCTTAAGATTAAGTCATTAATAGTTGGATAACTTTTCCAGCTTTTGCAGTTACATGCTATACGTGAAATATCAGAATCACGGCACTTCATCATCAATACAACTTCAACAACATTTGGTGGACAGTCGGCTATCACTTGGCCAATAGGTATTCTCACTCATTATATGACATTGACTCACATTGATGATCAAGAATAAGTATTAAGCCCATTTTGCATAATAAACTAATATATGAAAGTGAGTTCATGATATATTTAAGTAAATTAATTGAATCTAAGTATCTATAATTAATTATTAAATCAATCTATTCATCATACTAAAAAAAGGGTTGCACAGAGGATGTCTGTACCATTTTAAATTTTGCTTAATAGACTTGATACATATCTTTTATTAATTTTTTTTTATTATTGATTCATTCCTTATCTGATCCAAGGTGCTATTCTCAAATTAGATTAGACTGGCTATGATTGGGAGATCATCTTTTGATCTCAGTTGGTTGTAATGAGAGTGATTTTTCCAAAATTGTTTTTCACTCTCCCGCCACACAAATGTGGGTACATTTCCACTAAATCAAACCCTCCTCCCTAAATTAGCAAATTAATTAATATATATGCATATAATATGTAAAGGTATGGAAGACCTGGTGCTATTAAATTAAACTGTCTTAGGTGTACTTTGTTTGGAAAGTCTTATCTACAATAATATTTAATGCTTTTAATGTTGAGCAGCATCTTGCCCATAATTAATAGGTTTATTCAAAGTTTGTTAGTTCTTAAACATAACATGTATTCAATTAGGACATTTTAATTGTGTTGCTAGGTAACTACCCGGGCACTGAACCCACAACAAGATTTGATGTTCTTCGTTGGGATTACTTTGATGAAAAACATATATATCTTAATTCGGACTTCAGTAGAAAGAAAGAACTTCAGGGAGCCACTAAACTAGCCTTTGAGGTAATTTTTTTATTGTCTATGTATTGATGGAGGGGGTGGGATTTTTTTTTTTTTTATGATATATTTTGATGTATAATTTTATCCTAACATAATTTATGTATAGACTTGATAATTTGAATATAATATAGTTTGCTTGATGTTGTTTGAGTTGCTTCTAGATTTTACTAATAAACAGACAGAAAGTTTTATTAATATATCACAAAGGTTTTAAAACAAAGGTGTTGAGTTTGGACTTAATGAGAACAACATGCTAAAATAATTTCATTGGTACACAAAGCCAAAGGTCTTGAGTTCGATTTGTGTGTCAAAGCTGCTATTTCTCACTAAATTGAACATAATCTTAATATATTCCTAGTAATAACATCCATGTGTCAGTTAATGATACATTAAAATTAATAATTTCTAGGCAGCGTGAAACCTATTTATGAGTTATCATGGCTCTCATTGTGGATAGCTAATTGTCCGATACTTTCACCATTTACAACCTGTATATTCATTACTTAATACTAACCAAGTGTACAAAATGTGGGTTTTCTTTATTCCAAATATTATTGTTTTCGCTATTGGTGTGTACACTATGATGAAATTATCTGAAAAACAAGTGGGTCATCACATTTATTTTATCATGAATGAAATGGAAGAATAACTTGAAATTGATAATTTGTGCAGCAGTAGATTGTTGTTTTAAGTTCATTAACAGCTTAATCGAAGTATGGATACAATTAAAGATGTTAGTGGCTTCTCTTGCACAACATAGTGACAGACCTCGTTGTTGGGAAAGATTTATTATTATTTTGGGTAGGAATCACAGAATACTTTATTGACATTAGCACTGTAATCTATTCACAAATATTGCTAATTTCTTAATATATTGTCAAAATACTGTGAATTTTTGTCTTGCAAGAGACAATACTGTCTTGAATGGATTAATGTAAACATCCTGAAATATTCTTATATGATCAGAAATTAACTGTCAACCATCAATAAGCTTTTCTCAAGTGAAACATCTAATCCCCCCTTCGTTTGCCAAAGCACCAACTCTCTCTAAGATAGCAATGTAGTTTTGACTTAACAGATTACCCACTGCAACATGGGGAAAGGTAATCAAGTTTGTTGAAGTCATTATACATTCATTGATACAATTAATCTAAGGTGTTATTACATATTGCAACCTAAACCATTTCAAAGCTCAGCTTTATATTTGCACACATTTCATCATTGAGTCTCAAAGTTATTTTAAAATATTTATGGGGCCCTAAGATCTGTTGCATCACTTTAGTGTTATGAATTGCTGGTGATAGGAAGATTGGGGGTTGAATCTCGGTCTAGTTTACTTAAGGTGGATTTGGCCAAATAGTTTATCACTTTTACTCCACACAAATTTGGGTACACTTTCTATAAAATACTACCTTCCTCATCCCCCTTCCATTTGCATAATTACTGTACGCATATTAGATGAAAATGTACTAAGACATGGTGGAAAATATGTATAAATTATCAATGGGATGCTCAAATCCTCGAATCCTATAGTATTTGAGAGATAAAGATATGTAAAATTTTTTAAAAAAGTATCTCAAGTGCAGGCATAAAGACCTTAACTTCATATAACAATGTTAAGCCATTGTTAAAATGAATTACATAGATTTCTGTAAATGGTAGGGTAACCAAATCATAAAAAAAGGACAAAATTCTATTAATCTAATTAACTTAGTAAAAAAAAAGTCTTCTTTTAGTGGTTTATGATGTAATAGACATGACAAACAAAACAGCAACTAACAAAGACACCAAGCTTCAAATAATATTTCTTAAATTCAATTTTCAATATCTTCACATTTTTTTTAAATTTTTTTTTTTTTAAGATTCGAAGGTTCGAATTTGGATTTGAGATTCAAAATATGTTTTAAGATTCGAATTTGAGAAATAAGGGATTCGCATTATCTGATGTAACTTAAAAAAAATCCCGAAAAAAATAAACTGCTAAATTTACTATACCATTTATTTGTACAACATTTTAACAGTACAGTATTCTCTGGGTTTCATTATCTTTGAAATGGCTGTCTATGTTATTCTTATTATTGTTGTCATTGTTAGTTTTTAATGGTATTTTTTATTATTATTTTTATCAGGTGGTTTTAAACTCAACCATATCCTATATTGAAACAAAACATCAAGGTCAATACCAATTTCAAAGACTTTTAAATGGCTATCGTCGGTTTGACCCATCCAGAGGATTAAGTTACAAATTGGATTTTGAGCTCATTAATGTATTGAATTACAAAGTTGTACACAAGAGGTAGGTTATTAATTTAATACTTTTTATTTTTCAGTTCTCTTCATCATTTTATACAAGTGAGACAAAACTAAAGAATTAGTATTTTTTTTTAAATTTATATAATTCTCTTGCAAATCATAGTTACAATTTGGTTTTTTTTATAAGCTCACTTAAAGTTACTTAACATGAAAAATAGTTTTGATAAACTTATTTATTAAAGTTTTGGATCCAAATTATAGTTTGGACAATAAAATTTCTAAGATACATTCTTTTTAAGTGTGTTGATTCTACAAATTTTCTTTTCCTTATTTTACTTTACAATTTTATGATTTTTTATTTATTACCTCTTGTGTTTTGTGGCTTTGAGATTATATAGCCTATTTAAAGTTTGGATCTACAAAGATTAATACTAAAACCACTTTTATTAACTTATATTTGTGTGGCTACCACAAAAATAAAGCTATACAATGTTAAATATAAATTTTAGAAACTTAGCATTAAATAATTCTATAGAAAAAGCTTTAAACTGAATGAATAAGCTGAAAATCACAAAAAAAAGTATTATACTAATAATAATGATTTTGTTGTATTTAATCAAACAAAATATCATATTAAATTTTACATATGAGCAAAGTTTGATTGGATGAAAGAAAGTGATGCTATACAATTAAATATATATGAAATGCAAATCTTGGGGGATGATTAATTATAATTTACTGAAATCAACCTTAACTGAGTCATTCAAATAAATTTTAAAATTACACCTGGACGCGAGAATCGATCCTGGCTTAGGTTGCCAATACTCTATCACTGAGCTATCCAGGGATAATTGCATGCTCAGGACCATTCTTCACTCATATTTTAAGGCAGAGACTGTGATGAATGTGGGGATATCATAGACTGTTGACTAGGGCCCTGATGATGATGACGACGTAAAAAATTTAAAATATGCACTTTAAAATGCTTAAAAATGACTTTATTAAATTACCTAAAACTTAAGAAAATGCATCATAAAATGAAATAAAAAAAAATTATATAATGAATGCTTAAAAAAATTCTTATGCTTTGAAATTTGCAACTTGTGAGGGTGCTTTTAAGAAAACCTTTTTTAATTTTCGCCACAAGCCTGTCTATGTTGGGATAATTTGCTCACACTTCTTCACAAACTATGTAGACCATGTGCTAGGCACGTGACATTTACCATTTTAGAGTAAAGTACCTGCAATGAATTAACTGCTTGTACCATATATGGTGCTACATCACTTAGAAATAAAAGCACATTATCATGTTTTATGCCCTCAGGCCACAGAAGAAACATAGCATTGTCATACATTTTAGATATTGTTGAGTATTTGACCTTTTCTAATACTTCAGTGGTCACAAAAAATTTCACCTGGTATTTCCAATTCTAATGTTTCAATCACAACATTGGCTACATGGTGCCCCACAGCTACAGTGGTCTCATCAATAAAAACCTATAGCTTTTTCCTGCAAGTACCGCACCTTATTTTATTTAAAGTTTCTTTGTAGCACTGTGGTAAATAATTCTTACGTAAAGTCAACATGTCTGGTATTTCTTGGTTTGTGTAATTTTTGAAAAATTGACGCAATTTTGGATTAGAGAATTTATATAGTGAAATGTTTGCTGACACTGACACATCACACAATTCTTTACTAAACTGTGAGGACTTGGTGGATGTTGAAGCAACTGAAGGTAGCAAGCGTTAAACTGTTGCTTTCTTTGATGCATGCTCAAAAGCACACACATGCTTCTCGGGACCAATATGCTGTGTCACATTAAACTGTCTTTCAGCTGATACTTTGGTTTCACACAACCTACAATATAGTTTGCTTTCAACTGTAGAAAACACACTATCACCAAACTTGACTTCTATCTGTCTTAAATGAACTGACACACAAGGTTTAATTTTAGGCATTTTCAAAGTGGTGCTGAAACGCCACAGACCAACTGCATGCTGTGAACTGTTCTTAGAAAAATCACTTCTTTCCCAGCATAATACTGTGATCAAAACATCGGAACTTGTTTGAATAAAGGTTTGCTTGTATTTTACTTTGTCCTACATAACTACAAAACATATTAGAAACTCATTGGATTCATGTGTATAAAATATTAGAAATATTAAGCAACGCAAATAAAGGATGAGACTAATCAAGCCTTTTCAATGTTACTGGTCGTGAGAATTATGCTCAAATCATTTAAATTTATTTACTAAAACTTGCCCCCCC
>CABEEJ010002339.1:39733-86477 GCA_901482245.1 Timema douglasi | reverse complement strand
TTGGGGGGTGACCCAGCCCCCCCCCCCCCCACTCCCCCCTTGTTCCGCCGCCTATGTAGAAAAGGATGTTCGTTGATTGGCAGGAGGGAAGGGGGAGTTACAGGCTGTTGTCTGACCTATCTACAGAATCCCAATATATATATACTTTTAAAGTTTATTTAAACATCAAAATGGTGGCGAGTGGCAAATATCTATTTTCTCGTGTCTTAATTGTTAATATTGTTTTAGCCATAAATAAAGCTGTATTATGAAAATAAATGTACATTTTTGAATAGTGTGAGGGGGACAGCCCTCTCCTGGCTAAGGACTTGTCGCGTGCTACCCTAGAGAGTCAAAGATGGCTGCGTTATCTGATATCTCACAGTAATTTGATTTATTAATTGTAAATGAAAATTTTCACACGTCCATCACATATTCTGCCTTAAAATATGAATGAAGAATAACCCTGAGCATGGAACGACTCCTCGATATCTCAGTGGTAAAAGTATTGTTAAACTAAGCCAAATACCCGGTCTCTATTCCCGTGTACAGGTGTCATTTCTAAATTTAAATGAATATGATATTTAGATGTGGCTATAATCGTAATAAAATAAAATAAATTATAATATCTTGTATAATTTTTTCCTTTAACGCCAGATATTTTTACAATTTGGTGAAATAAATTCTTTTATTCCATGAATTTATCTGTATATTATATTTATGAAAAATACCCTATAAAATTCACACTATTCAACAATGCTTCGAGCCACATGGGTGGAAAAATGTTATTTTGGAAGTCCTTGCAGTAATAACTCATATTTATTACTAATGAATATTATTGAGTTCTACTAGCACTACTATAGTTATTTTACAATAAATAAGTACACTTTTTTTACTTCATTGAAATATTTACACCCTCTGAAAATCCAAGTTCTGCACCCTTTTGGAGAGCCCAGTTTGACCCTGACTGAACTGGTACATTATGTACTAGACTGGATCTCTTCTGCATTGTATATAATAAGAACAATCTTCCATTTTAATGAATGTTTTTGCAGTTCATGTTAAATGCATAAACAAAATTGGTAAATCTACTTTTCTCTAGGAGAGGAATAGATAAAATCTTTTCATGGACTTAATTGTACTATCTCTTCAAATTTTAAGAGTGTCCATATACTTTTGTAAAGACTTCTTACCTGCCAAGGGAAGGTCTCTGAAAGTTATTAGATAGATACAGTAAAAACAAATACCTACAAGCTGTACTTAAGTCCTTTTTTAAAATTTATAAGGGCCATTGTGAGCCCATCATTTGACCATTGATTTCTTTACTTATGTGAATATCAAATATATTAAGGTATTTCATAAATACAATGAATTCTTTTTTAGATAGTTCTAGGTACCCAAATTATCTTTATCGGTATAAACTCAATATAATATCTTGAATTTCTAGTAAATTTCTAGTAAATACTGCAAGAACATTAGCCAAAAACCCACTCAAACAAACTACTTGTTTTTATTTTAGTCTTTGAATACAAACCACAATTTCAGTGACATATAGTATCATCATGGAAATTACATTAATTTTTGCTCATTAAAAATATTTAAATATTTATGATTTTCAGGATAGAAGTTTTTGAGCCATTACTGACGGTGGAGGTAGTACCAATGCCGTATGTCACTGAAAACACCAGAGTTAATATGATTCTTCCTATTGCAACCAATGATGGTGCTCAAGCTCTCAAGTTTATGGAACAGTATGCCACAGTGTGTATGGAGAAGCATGACAAAACATTTCTTATGTTGGTAAGTGTTGTATTATTAACAAATGCATTTTAAAAATCATAGAAACTAATATAGTATTAGATAGTGAATTCACACTTAAATATTGAGTACCCAAGCAAATCTTTAAACAAGATAAGGATTTTGGAGTTTAAGTTTTTGTAAGCAAGTCTTTCAGAAATCTCAAAAACCCAAACCATGTTTGAGTAATTTTTAAACTTAAGTGTGTTAAACAAGAGATAAAAATTACTTCTGAATTTAAAAAGAAAATCCTTAAAATAAAATAAAATAAAATGCTTTTATCTAAAACAAAATAAACAAAAACAACATAAACGTCTACAAGTATGATAACAACTCTGGCAAAAAAAAAATTCAACTTTTTTTTGTATGTGTATTAAAAAGTAAATTACACAACTAATATGTACAGGTTGTTAAAATAAGGGTTCAGAACTTTATAATATTATATTACTACTCATTAAAATGAGTAAAGAGGTTTTAGTAAACATAGGTCTGCAAACCAAGTCACAAAGAAATAAAGGAAATTTTGTCTTTTCATAGGTAATAAAATAAATTGAAATACAAACTAAAAGGTTATTTGGGTTTATACAGCACACATTTTCTATCCTTTCACAAAAAAATAAAAAATAAAAAGTGTTTTCCCTGTTGTCCTTCCAGTTCTACACACATTTAATATCTTCTAATTAGAATGTTACATTTTCTTTGAAAAATCCCTTGCTTCATTCAAATTATCTGACAACCCTTATTAACTTACTGTTGTGAATCTCCTAAATCATTTATTCTAAAGTATCGCTATACAAAGAAGTCCAAAAGATTAAGAATGGGGGGTGGGAAAGGGGGTGGCATGTGACTGTTCATACTAGTTCCTAACCATCCCATCATGTCACACTAAACTCTTTATGTATCCCCATTAAAAAAAAACAGAGGATTAAGACTGTGGGGGCCCATGCTACTGCACCTCCTAGATCTATCCATCCCCTTTATCCTCTGCCCTTAATTCTCTTGAAATTTTTTGTATGGGATACTTAGCAAGCTTAGTGTATTCGTCTCCTATAAATGATTTATTAAACTCACAAATGCAAGTTTAAAACAGTTGTCAGACAATTTAAATAATGCCATGGATGTATATTTTTTTTAAATGCAACAGTCTGATTTTGAGATGTGAAATTTGTGTGGAAAAAGAGAGACAACATGGAGAAAACCTTTTATTGTGATAAGGTAATAAATTTGTGCCACATAAATCAAAATAACATTCCATTTTCATCCTCATTTTTTATTTCCCAAAGACAAAATTGTATATAAGTCTGTGTGGGTTGGTTTGCAAACCTATGTTTTCTAAGACTTTATTACTCATTTTAATGAGTACTACAAGATCATAAAGTTCTGATTTTTTTTAACATTCTATATATATAAATAAGGTAAAAAACTGGCATTATTTATGACTGAAAAAAATTATGCACTAACTCTATACAATACCATGGACTTTTTTTTCTTCATAAAATCATAGACCCTATTTTAATCTTGAGCATCATTTCTCAAGTAAAAGCTAACCATTATCTATTTTTCAAACTTTAAAAAAAAAATTACATCCATTACTGTTTCCAGCCTATAACCTGGGTCAGTTTTATTATTTAAGTCATATATTTTTCCACTACTGGCTTGCTAGGCTGTTCATAGCTTCATATGCCCCATATTCCATCGCATAACATCCAGTCCCTGGGAATTAATTGATCATTGTGAAAGGGTAAACCCACATCTCACCAATGATACATTTTTTTACCATACTGGGAATCGAACCTGGTACCCTTAACTCAGTAGAGCTAAGCTGTCGAACTATTTATCAAACAAAACCTATTTAAATGAATTCAGATGTAAAAACAAATTTTGAAATAATAACTGATAAATTAGTTATTATTTTGTTTGAGACTTCTAAATACTGGCTAATAAACATTTGTTAAAACAAGTACCTTTGCTTTAAATGGTAATAACCCCTTTTGTTTCACTTTATATGAAATGCTTAGTTAATTGCTAACATACTCACTCCACTCAAGCCACAATATACAATATATGATCTCCTGTTTCTGTCTTTTCAAAAACCACTCACAGAGTTACTGACCTTTGACAACATTTCAATGTGCCATCAACTGCATATAACCTTTTATTTGGCTAGTCCCGGATAACACCTCCATCACCCATAGTCTCATTTCACAATTTGATTCCACAGTAACAGTAAACATGAGTCATCACCATAAACACAATACTCTACAGCACCATATTTCAACCGATGCACCTTGACAACTTTAGCTTCTTCATCACTGTGCCTTGAGTTGAAAAGGTTGAAAATTGCTACTCTACAGAAATAGCATAATACAGGAAACTTAAAATAATTAACCTAAAACAATAGAGTTTGAGCTTGAATTTGTACTAAAGTAGGCTTAAACTCATAATACAAATTGTCATAGACATGCTCAATGAGGTGATCCCTGATATGCATACTTTCAAAATCAATAACAATATCTCTTTGAGGCTAGAATAATCCTGTGACATCCCTAGCTTGTTGTAAGAGGGGACTGATGGGATGAACCCTTTATGCTTGCCACACACCTAATCGAATCGGAATGATCAGAACAGAATGCATTGGAAATTATTTATTACATGCATTTCAATGGAGGCCTGCACACTTGCTCGGATCGGAAATATTACGTCCAATCGGAACAGAACGAATTGTTTTGCCATGGAGGGAATATTTTGATGGATTCCCAAGCTGTTCCGAAGCTATGCACATATACGTATTCAGGTCTTGTATTATTCTTTACACTCGCGCTCACGCTCAGCTATACATTTGTTGGTTTTCGCTTACTCTTCACCAGCGATTTTGGTTTTGTTAAACATGTCTTTGGCTGAAAAACTAATCAATTTGGTTCAATTATACTCTCTGATTTATGACATTGGTAACAACCACCATCATAAAAGTGTTATAAAGGAAAATGCTTAAGTGGAAATTGTGGAAAATTTGAAGGCAACTCGTAAATAAAATGTCACACTTTGTAAACATTATCATATTGTCCATCTTTTATTCATTATTAATTAATACTCTAAAGTAAATAATATTATGAATTATCTTAATTCAAATTTCTGCCAGTTAGTGGAGGTAGCTGGTGTTCCAAAATTTTAGTATTATTAATTTATTGAAAGCTTTGTTTGGCTCTATCCCTCTGGTCAGCTTCTTAACATTTTAATTATTTTATACATATTTTTTAATACATTCCTTTGTACCAAGAATAGCAGGTGTTCTGCATGTTCCTGAAGGGGGTTTATTACAATAGGGACTATAAATAAGTAAAAATAACATAGATACACTTCTTTTCACTGTTACTATCTCTCATCTTCAATTCAAATACAAGTATACTTATCATATTTAGCTGCTTCCTCCCGATTGATCAAAATTCTGAACAAGTGTGCTGACAAAACTCGTTTCCGTTCGAAGGGTTCTGATTCTTAGCATCCGATCTTTTCCAATCCGATAAGGTGTGCGGCAAGCTCTACAAGATAACCACTATACCTGTATTTCTCTTTGGAACTGAATGGAAACACCCCAAAATGTTTGTATCAAACTGCCAAAACATGTAGTCACTTCACTCCACAGCCACGCACAGGGCTATAAAGAAAAAATATGTAAACCATATAAGCTGTTCAACCTAATATTGAAGACCAGCCAGAAAGGGGTGAGACCTCACCTCTACTACATGTTCATGTTTCAAGGAGAAAATGGTGAAAGTATGAATTTTTTTTTTATAAGAGTGATTAATGGGACAGCTAAATTAGACAGTTTGAAGAGAGAACTCTCTAATGCCATCCTTTAAATGTAAATCACTACTTATTTCCAGCCCATTGATGTTAGAGGTATCACTGAAATAACAATCAATACTGCCAATAAAGGTGAAAGGGGGACCTCAAATGTTCCTTAATGCTTACAAGGGAGTGGTCACATGCCCTTCAACATGTCACTGAAATATATCTAATCACTAAAAAAAAAGCATGACCAGGTGAATAAGATAGATACATATATCATCATTATTCTTACATCTTCTACAACAACAACTACTACTACTACTACTACTACTACTACTACTACTACTACTACTACTACTACTACTACTACTACTACTACTACTACTACTACTACTACTACTACTACTACTACTACTACTACTACTACTACTACTACTACTACTACTACTACTACTACTACTACTACTACTACTACTACTACTACTACTACTACTACTACTACTACTACTACTACTACTACTACTACTACTACTACTACTACTACTACTACTACTACTACTACTACTACTACTACTACTACACCAGGGTTCAACCTGCTTCAGTGGCTGCTGGGTCTAACGTACTAATCTCTTGTTAGAACAGACTGCCGATGAAGCGAGGGTGGTTTTTTTCAAAATGGTTTTCCACTTTACCGTCACATAAATGTGGGTATACTTCTAAATAAAATCTTTCTAATATCTAAAAACCTTAACAGAATTAGTACCTAAGTTTATAACCTGAATGGATACTAAGACACGTTGCTTAAAAAAAAGAGCCTCAATATACTCTCTCTGGTTGTATGTACCTAATTTCATGCGCTTCTTTCACTGCCAGGAATTTGCCCAAATAAAGCTGTGATGCAGAGGTAAGTTTTTTGGTGAAAATAATGGACTGGAAGCTTACAATCTCTGTAAGTTCCCAAAAAGGTGTGTTTTTTATACATAGGTCTGCACACTGTCTAGTCCTGTTATTGTATGAATTAGTCAATGTTTCAATGTCATTGTCTTAAATCACTACTACTCTACTCCACTCAAGACATCGATAATAATACTGCTCAACTCAAGGTGGCAAATCAATGGTCCTTGGCATCTATCTACTTGAACTTCTGTGACAGCTTTCATTTTCTAGTTGTACTTTCTTTACTGCACGTATGGCATATGTGACCCACTCCCTAGGTTTCTAAACTTTAGGATTGTTCTAACTTTAGCAAGCTCACCGTCTTTGAGAAAGACTACTCTTCTGATGCTGATATTCATACAAAGGAGTATTCTAGTCATTGTCAACCTCATTATTTTTATTATTTTTATTTTGTTCAAGAAATTAGACTACAGCTTCCTGTTAATAAACACAATGTCTTGGTCTTTTCTTATAAACCGTTTGTTAACTTTTTTTTTAAATTTGATCAAGATACTCGGTTAGAGTATGATACTTTTTTTTTTAATCAAACATAATTGATTTAATTTTCTGTTAAACTTTTGTGCAAGTAATTTTATTTAAATTAATAATAATAGTAATAATACAAAATATTGTCCTGATGATTATTATTATTTTTCTTTTGGAAAATATGTCATTTTAACTGCAGAAAGGTTAGTAAAGCAAATTTTTGATAAACGAATCCTATGTGCCTTAGAACAAGATTCAAATCACAAACTCTTGTGTCAAAGTCAAGAATAGTAAACATTACGGTAGCCCTAATAGTTACAAAGTAATAATATAAATTTTGTTTTTATAATTTCAGGTTTTGTTATATGATCCAACTGTTCCTGGTAAAGGTACCAAAGATGATATTTTCCTAAATGTTAAGCAAATGGCACTGTCACTTAGTGACCAATATAAAAAGTATGGAAACAAAATTGCTTGGATCTCAATTAAGCTGTCCATTAATTCTAACTACGGCAAGAAAGAACATTCGTTAATGGATTTTGCTGTTGTTGATTTGGTCATTAAAAAGTTAACTCCAGATTCCTTGATAATGATGTGTCAAACTAACATGGAGTTCAGACAGGATTATCTCAACAGGGTAAAACATAATTTTATTACTTTCTTGTAGTCTGGCAAGTAATTATTAATTGACAACATACACATTGCTATTAAATGCCATGCCATAACCTTAACATGCATATTGTTATGAAGCCTATTTAAAGTAGTTAATTACAGGCAAACCCTGCTATGCATACTTTCATTATCTGCATACACACAAATTTTGATTTGTGAGGAGTCTCACAAAATATGCTGAAGAACTGGCGGCTTTTTCAGCAAGTTCAGGTTGGTTTAATCGTTTCAAAAACTGACACGCATTCCACAATTTAAAACTGACTGGGGAGGCGGCCGTCGCAGCTCATGTTGCAGGTGAGACATTTAAACAAACCATATTCAAACAAATCATTGCAGAGGGAGGGGTACACACCAAAGCAGGTGTTTAATCTTGACGAAACTGGCCTGTTCTGGAAACGAATGCCAAGTCGCACATTTATTTCTGTTGAAGAAAAAACACCACCTGGTTTCAAGGTGGCCAAGGACCACTGCACTTTTTTTTTTTGGAGGAAACGCTTCTGGGGATTAAGCTACAGCCCCTCATGATCTACCATTCAGAAAATCCTCGGACATTGAAAGGTTGTGTTAAAACTAGATTGCCTTTTATTTGGAGATCCAATAAGAAAAAAATGGATGGCATCTACGATTTTCTGTGTGGTTTTTTCCAGAGCTCTTCAGGATGAGGTGAAGGTCTTTTTTAAGAGGGGAAAAAATTCCTTTTGAAATCCATATCTTTCTTGACGACGTTGTTAGTCATCCTCGTGTTGTTGCGGAGTTAAAAGAAATTATTCAAGTTTTATTTCTACCTCCCAACATCACATCTATAGTTCAGTCCATGGATTAAGGAGTGATTGCTGCTTTTAAGAACCACTTTTATTAACTTATATTTGTGTGGCTACCACAAAAATAAAGCTATACAATGTTAAGTATAAATTTTAGAAACTTAGCATTAAATAATTCTATAGAAACATCTTTAAACTGAATGAATAAGCTTCACCAAACCTTATCAATGCTTATCAAACAGTGGGATATAGACGATAAACTTACCATTAAGGAGTGTTTGAACCAGTTTGAAATTAAGATTGCTATCAATATTATTTGTGAGGCCTGGAATGAATGAAGTATCACAAGTAGAGAGATTGTAAACATGGCACAACAGATTGGATTCACAGATGTTGAGGAAGAAAACGGAGATGAGCTCCTAACCTCTCATAAAGAGAATCTGACAAAATAATATCTAATGGCTATCAAAGAGGGAAATATTAGAGAAGATTCAGAATCATGTCCAGAAAAAGTAGAGTCTCTAAGAACCCTCACAACAAAAGTTATGTATGAGGCCTTCAAATGATGGCTCGGCAATGAATATTTTTGATGAACACGGCTCTGACTTATTGAGAAGTTCTAGAGTGAAGAGGGAAGTAGACAATGCTGAAATATTACAAAGATTTTTACAGTCAAAAATTAAAGATGGCAACTCAACCCTCCATTAAAGTGTTTCGTACTAAACAACGTGGCATGTCAACTGATGGCTGCACACCTGCTGACTCATCATCTCTGACTACATCTTCTGAGAATTCAGCTCATACATTTTTTAAAACATTACAATTCTTTATTACCTTTCATTAGGTTTACTTTAGTTGCTCTCTGCGTTTTTATTCAATATAAATTTCTTGATTTTTACTAAATGATCTGTACCTAATAATCACAACAAAATTTATTATTAACATTGTTGTAATTAAGAACTAGCTGCAAATTATTGAATAGATTGGAACATAATCCTTATTCTTAGATGTTAAGAGATTCCCGTTTTACGCGGAATCAGAATCTGCTCCGATTCTTGGGAACACATCTGCCATTTATAATGGGGTTTGCCTGTATCTATATATATATATATCATAGACCTTGTTGTAAATGAGCTACCAGTATGTCTATTCTACCATCTCATACAACCACTGAATTTTCATGATATTGTAGTTTACTATTACTTCCACTACTATCTTAAGAGGTATGATAAATTTATATTAGGATAAACATCACATCTAAAATGCTGTAAAAACATTTCAATTATAAGCCTATTTATTTCTTACTTTACATATGAGGTCCACTTATATTAAAAATAAGATTACATTCCTTTGGTTTCATTAAGTTTACCTCCATTCCAACATTAAAAGAGCTGTATCAAGCATAAATAGATTCTGACAAATAATCAGACACCTACTAGTAGACAGACACTTTCACTTCCTAATGAGCTTACCATTAATATTCTTAAGCTGAGGCATACATTTTTTGTTTTACCAGTATGTTTTTTGGTTACTACTTTTGGGGTCAGAATCCAAAATAATGTTTATTGATGATTTTTACTTTTAAACTATCCTTTACTTTTAGTAGTATTTTATTCATTTTTTTAGTAGTATTATTATATAAAAAAATCTTAAACATTTCCCAGCTAACTATGAACATGCCAATGTAAAAAACTAAAAACAATCAAAGTTAAGTCATTTATAGGGACAGTCTCAAAATATTTTATGTGCCGGATTTGCCTTTTGTTTTGGTTCAAATATAAAATAGTTAAAATTAAATAAATTGAAGTATGCATTAGCTTTTGAATGCCAAACCTTGTGATTCAATATTTTTTGAAACTGTGTATAGCCTTTGCGTGTTTAATATTGCTTTTAGAAACAATATTATCATGGAATAAATGTATTTTAAATAATTTTTATATACATACCCTAATCATTTAAAGTGAGATTAGTTAGGGTAGTTTTAAATTGGTTTTGTAGATTTTTTTTACACTTAAAATACATTTTTAATATCTAATCAAATCATTTTAATTCTTGAATCATGAGTAAGTAATACATTGCAGTTTCTTAAACTTTGCCCATCTTCAGACTTAAAATGGTGAGTCAAAATAAACGTAAACAAGTGGGTTCATAGATGCGCTCCAATCTTGTTCAAAATCCAACATTTAGTCTAAAAGCTATAAATGCCAAACACACACTTTTTGCCCCCATCCTCTTTTTACCCCCCTTTTTTTGGCTTCCCACTTTTCTTATCCTTGAAATTCCTCTTTTTCCTCTATTTTTCACATACTCTATTTTTATCTTTACTGTTTCTCTATTTTCTCAATCCTATATGCTTCCCTTGCATTATTTTCCACCTAGTTTTTTTTTCCCCATCACTAGTTTCTTCTTCCCCATCACTAGTTTCTTCTCTTTACATTCTCATATCTCTAAGAGAAACAATAAGTCTCTAATACTCTAAATGAAAATTTTAAAATTATAGGTACGGATGAATACAATACTTCACTGGCAAGTTTTCAGCCCTTTACCATTTACGGAATATTACCTCAACTCCATGGGACCTAGGAACAAGGAATTAGATATCAATAAAAATCATGGCTATTATGATACATCTTTTGCTAAGCATATATCTTTTTATGCTCTGGACTACAGTAAAGGTGAGATTTTATGTTTATCTTTAGTTGTCTTGTTACTGCTTTTATTTGTTAAATATTAATGCATTTAGATTCTGCCAACTTCCTTGAGCTATATATATAATGTTTACGAACTTGCATAAAGAGGCCAGGATTATATCCCATATGGCAACACTGTTTGGATTTTTTCTAGTATATCTACTCTCCAAACACAGATGTTGTATGTAATTCCTTAAAATATACCCTTCTTATATAGTTAAATTAGGCTATAGAGTTTGATTCTATTATATCATAAAATTAAAAGGGATCAAACTAGTTACCTCATCACCCTGGTTTCCTTATATTACTTAAAGAATAAATCTGACCAACTTCAGTGGCCACATGGTCTAAAGTGCTTCTCTCGAAATGGACTAGACTGCCGATGACAGGGAGAGCTTTGTCCAATCCTGGTCGGATGTACTGAGGGTGGTTTACCCAAAATGGCCTCCCACCATTCACGCAAATGTTGGTACACTTTTTCTCAATTTGAACTCTTCTCATCCTTTACCTATTAGCGTAATTAGTACATAATTGTATAACCCTAATGGGTAGTAAGATGCATTGCTAAAAAAAACTTTGGCATTTATAAAATAATCAAGTCTTCTTTTAGAACATGGTAATTGAAATGAAGGTCGTTTATGTATAGCAAGCTATAATAATAATAATAATAAAAAATAATTAATAATAATTTCAGAAACCATTGTTTCATAAAAACTGTTTTCAGCGATTTTTTAAATATTTCAATTATCCAGTTATTTCTTAATGGCAGCATATAGTAAATTAGCTTTTCCTCAAATAGTTTAATATATATACCTCCTAACATAGGAGATTTGTGCAAAAAATGTGTTCCTGCATAATTCTTTATAATACAATATATAGAAGAAAACATAAAAATCCAATATCAACATATCTGTTAACATTTTAAGGCAAGGTGAAGTGATTTAATCCCCAAATTTACCACAGAAAAAAAGTTTTTGGATATCAATTTATAAATGATAAATAAATGTTTTTCTATTAAAGCAAATACACTATTACATTCAAACAGAAACTCCATCTAAGTGCATTTATCTGTATCATTCACGTGACAAAAGTGAAATTGGGATGAGCGAAGATTTTTTAAATTATATTTTTAAATATGATTGAAAACTAGACTTGCTTATTTTAAACTGTGTTACCTATTAAAGTTAATCTTTGAGGTTTACTGACACAGGATCTTAAGTTTACAACCAAATTAAAAATTTCAAACGCAAATTTAATCAGACCGAGACCAAAGCAAGCCATTTTTATTTAACTTTGGTTAGCAGGCCAATTCTTTTCCAACCTGTTTCACAAAGGTCAATTTTTTATTTTTTTTCATAAGCGTGTTTAAAGACTGGATATGATTTGTAGCATACGTTAAGTGTTTGGAATTTTGGCCTAGAAATGTTACTAAGCTCTAATATTATTTGTTTCCTTTTTCTAGCCCGTAATCAAGTTGAATTGGACATACCAATAATCCATACAGACCGAGATGTCTCCAAAGTATTTCTTAAAAGTGCTCAAAACAAATCTATCTACAGCATACATGATATGTTTGTTTCTTGTAGTGACTTGCATGTTCTCCGTGCTGTAGAACCTAGCTTGAAGATTAGATATATGGAAGATTATTGTTCTACCTTTACATCAAGAGACTTAAATAAATGCTTAGAAATTGGAGGGGAAAATCTAGGCACTAGAAATCAGCTAGCAAAAATAATTTTTGACAGTCAAATAAATGCATCATAAATTATGAATTAAATTGGCATTATAGTTATTAGCTAGCACATAAACTAATTTAAAACCAAATATTATTAAATAACTTAATTTTTGTATCTATAGACTGAAACAAAAGCCTAACCCTAAGTCTTAAAATGTTCTAGAAGTATACAAATGTACACACTGCTAGCCTGAAAGGCTTACCTTAGTGGTTTACACTATGGGTTGACAACACTATGGCCCTATCTTATAAGATACACCATAGTGGAACCAGGCAAAGTAATCTTGTTACCTTTCAGAGACAATTCAAAGATTACCAAAACTAGCCTTACTATAGTTTTGAATGGATCATTATTCTTTTGTTTTATTAAACAAACTAAAATGTAACAGGGGGTTAAAAAAATGTGTTAAGTACTTTGACATATTAATCCACTTTCAGAAACAACACACAAATGTAACAACTCAGCAATTTATAGTTCTGGTTTCTTTTTTGATCCTAGTTCTTTAAACGTAACCACATTTTGAAAGTTATACTTATTTATTCATTTACAAAATGAAAGGACTCTAGGAGTTAGTTTATTTTTAATCATAATAGGTACTAAAGACCCTGATATGTATTAATAAAATAGTCACATTTTTTAAAATTAAAAAGCTTGTTTCTTACTTAGTGTTAAGACATTCTAAAAGTAATCAATACATGCACATACATTCACTGGTGTTCCCTTCTTGACATAAATTTAAAATGGTTATTAATACTAAGTATTCAATATGTAATTATTTATTAATTTGGCCACCAGGCTTTGCTGAAATAATTATTGACAACTAATATCTGTGTTTTATGTCTATTCAACTCAAGAGTTGAGAATTAGTTGACTTGGGCTTAGTTTTTTTTTTAAATCTATTTTTTTCCCTTGTTTGCTGTGAGACTACTGGTTTACCAGATGTTTGAGTCAATATAATATTTTAAATAATTAATAGTTCACATACAATTATTATATGCATTTAGAATATCAAATGAAAACTAATAACTATTGTTTAGTTATCCCATATGATTATTTAGTTAGTGGTAAAAAAAGTTAACTTACTCTTCTTTTTAATAATAAGGTTTAAAATAAGTGTTTTAATGTTGTCATTTTTTTTTAGTGCCGGGTATTACTACCCATTCAGGCTAGACACTTATGTACTAATTATGCTAATTAGTTAGGGATGAAGAAATTCAAATTTAGAGGAAATGTACTCACATTTTTGTGGCAAGAGAGTGGGAAACCGTTTAGGGAGACCCCCCACCCCCTTTCAGTTCATCTTGTTGTACCTCACTGCTCAGTCAGCCTTGTATCTTTCCTCCGCACTCGCACCGGCCGCTCTAACCCCTCCCTACTGCCTGGACCGCTCGATCCATGTTTTCTGAGCCGTCCGTGGTGCTCTTACCTCTGTAATCAACTCCCTTCTTCCTATTGGCTCGCTTGGCGGCCAATAGTACTCTCGTTTTCCCGAATCAATGGGAAGCTCCCTCTTCTCTGATTAGACAAGGCCAGGCAGCAGCGGAGGGTATATAACGCGGTTAAATCTTGATTCGAGTTCAGTGGTGACCCACCCTGCAAGAGCAATAATAAATCGTCATTATTTTTGGAAAGAGCATTTTTCATCGTCGTCACCTATCCTTCCCCGATTACCCCTTACCTCCCATCGTGACTCACGTTGCCGGGACTGTTCCTGCACCTCCCACCGAGACTTCGTGTTGCCGGGACTGTTCCTGCACCTCCCACCGCGACTTCATGTTGCCGGGACGTTCCTTGCCTCCCACCGCGACTCCATGTTGCCGGGACTCTGTCCTCCCACCCTCCAACCTGTTCATCCTTTCCGACGGTGACCCCACGGGATGGGATACACCCGCCGCACTGGCAAGGCCCACCGACATAAGACTCTAAAGAAGACAGCGACCACCACAATACTCCACCCATGGACCCATCTTCTACTGCAGCCACCAGACCTCCGAACGCCAACACTCCACTCCAGGATCTCCGAGAGTAGATAATTCCTCCCCTCGACTTTCCCCCACACCGACCATCCGACCCCCACCTACTCCAATTTCCCCTTTTAGTACCGAGGGCTACCATTTACACACTTTGACCACCCCAGAACCCGCCTGTTTTCTCCCCCATCTCCCTTCCTTACCCCCATCCACTGGACCCACGAGATCGATGCCTGACAACCACCGTCGCCCGGAAACTGGACTTCGACGAGACCAAACTAGGTACCTCGAAGCCGCAGTGAGGGATAACAATCTGATTGAGATCAAACCACAATCTCCCCATCATCGGCAGTCTAGTCTATTGTGCGAGTAGCACCTTAGTCCATGTGGCCACCGAAGCAGGTAATTTCATGGTAATGGGTAAAATAAACTATATAATAACAAGGCTTTGTAAATGTTAAATACATTTATGGTAGTCGTTTTATAGCGAGATCACAATCAAACACAGAATTAATTTATACACGATGCTTAGGATTGGTTGATCCCCAAGAGCTGCACTGGGGATCTTTTTTCTTTATTGAAACGCTTCACTTTCTTCCAGATGATTCTTAATATACAGTGTTTCTAATTGGAATGCTTCACTTTCTTTCAGATGATTTTTAATATACAGGGTGTCTACCAATCAGGGAAAACGGGAATTAGCCGGGAATTTGAAGTGATTGGGAAAAAACGGGAATAAGTCGGGAATTTGTTAAATTACAACAAAAATACGGGAAAATGTTGTTTTACTCAAAATATGAAATATAATAATCATTAAATCAGTAAATAATAATGTTATTCAAAATGGAATTTTTATTTTGTTTGTAGCTTTGTAATATATTTTATAACTCCTAGTAAACAATGTTAATACAAATTTCAAAAAAATGTTTATTTGACTTTTAAAACTTATTATTAATAAAAAAGATTAGTAGAAAAATGAGGTGGGAAGGGGGTAGTTAGAAGGATGTGACATACTTTTTAGTCGGGAATTTCAGGAAATGATTAGGGGAAATCAGGGAAAAAGTTGGGAATTTCATTGGTCAAGTTGAGTAGACACCATGATATAGCTTGTTTAACTCTCACTGTCTTATTCCATTAGGTTAGATGGTAAACAACTTAAATTATTAACAAATATCCATTGTCTTAAGAACTGTGCTTTCCACAAATCTATTCAAATTTTTTTCGCAGTAAAGGATTGATATACATAACATTTTAAATAGCCATTCAACTGTGAGAAAGATCCTTACTTAGAACAATGTTGAAGTTTGGCTTCCCTTTCACTTTACTTTACATCCATTACTGGTTCCAGCCTGTTGCTTGGGTCTGTTTTTTATTCAAGCTATATATTTTCCACTGCCTGCTTGCTAGGCCCGTTGTAGTTTTATATGCCTTATGATCTAACGTAAGACTAGGATAGGCACAATATCCAGTCCCCGGCCATTAATTCATCACTGTGAAAGGGTAAACCCACATTTCACCAATGATACATTTTTCGGCCATGCTAGGAATTGACAGACACACCAATGACAAAGCTAAGGTGTTGAATTCCCTTTCAATTAATAATCTCAATAAATTAAAAGGAGAGGACTTTAGATTAATGTTAACCTTTCTACATGAGATACATGCAGCAGAATATTTTTCCAAACTACAGAAATATTTTTTTTTATTTGAAAAAAACCGAACCTTAATGTAACATATTACCAAACTGCAGAAATAAAAATATATTTTTTTTATTTGAAAAAACTGAACCTTATGTAACATATTACCAAGGTATGAAAATTATCCAAATTATACACCTTTAATACAAACCTTTATAACAAAAAAATTGGAGAGCAAAGACTTTATGCCCTAAAATAAACCAAAATCAAGATCAAAATTTGTTACTTTAATGACGTTTTAATTTGTTTTATAAATGAATAATAATATCAAATATCGTTAATCTATTGTGTGGATTTTTTCATTCAATTTAATTTTGTATACTCATTTTTTGCAATTCTTACTTTATGACATTTATTGGTTTTAACCCTGCCTTTTAAAAAAAATCATTTCTTGCTGAGCAGTTAAAAGTACTTGATAAAATTTCTTAGAAAAATATGTTGATTACTTTCAGGAATGAAGTACTTCTATTTAAAAATTCACAATGCATGTAAAAAATATAAATATGACATTTTTGGCCACACATTCAATTTTACATGCGGCTGCAGGTTTTGACATAGAAGTACCATCCCTTTTTGATTTTTGGTCTGACACATTAGTTAATTTGGTAGTGTGTCAATACTCGGTATGGCTGAAATTATGGGCTTCCCCTTTAACACTGAGGAATTTTTGGGTGACTCGGTATTGTATCTATTCTTGATTTAAGATAGTTTGTAAGTTTTGTACTAATATAATGAGTCAGTTCAGAAATTGTATGTTAAATACGCCCCAAACCCCCCACACCCCTGAACCAAATTTATTTTTTATTTTTTAATATAACCTTAAAATAAAAATAGTGACTTGGCGGTCTAGGGGTATAGTCTTAAAAATATGTCACATGACCCAAAAAAATTGCAAGAAAACATGTTATGATATTTTTATTTAGTATGCGGTATGTATAAGAAAATAATAAAAGTTGGTGAAAATCGGACTATCGAAAGTGGTTTAAGCACTACATGAAAAAACTTGTAATAAATGACAAAATTTTAATCACATATTTTACAATTAAAATATTCTCATTTGTTTGCCTTTAAAAATTTTACTCATTATATTAAACATATATTCAAAAAAGGACGGAGTTTGGTCTTAGAGAAATTTCACAGATAGTTCTCAATATCTTCCTCATCTGAAACTGTCTCTTAAGTTGTATTGTCACAGTTAACTTATTGACATTGTGCACAAGCTGTGGTTCATGCAAGCCCAATTTTTTTTCAGTTTCGTCACATTGTGTTACATCGCGCAGAGCAATTGCATCGGATCATTTGAAGATGTTTGTCCAGTGCAGGACTATTTTTATCATTAATGGAAGAAATTTTCCATCTTATATAATCCACCCCCATCTAGTTTGATCCATGTTGTCGCCCAACCACTGCATGACTTGTAAGTAGACTCGCCGAGAGTGAAGTTTTGTGGTCGACAGTGCTGTAGGTAGTATTTCAGGCTTCACAAATGTGTTTGCAATGAATGAATCAGACTAGTTCCCTTTAAACACGGACATCATTGCTTTGCAACCAGTGGTCTCTACATTGTCTTGATCTGCGTTTGGAGCGCAAAAGATTTTCGAATAAATGTAAAAAACAGGATCACCTCTAACAACTTTTTGAAGACCTCATAGATTCCTGATGAAGTGTCGCAACCAGAAAATGCATAGGCAAACAACAAATCATAGCCTACAGCTTCACCAAGTAACGGTTTCAGAACCTTGATGCTGTATATCGGTACATATGTTAACCTTTGTCTTTGTCGGATCAAAAATAAATATACTTGCAATCATTTGCAGCCTGACACAACAACAATACCAATAGGATTGTGTCTTTGCCGATGAGAGTTGTAGACATGTAAGATGACATTTTAATGGTTGCTTTCACTATATCTATGTCGGTGTATCCTTCAGCATGTAGACATGACAGCTTTTCTGATGCAAGCGGTCAGCATTGAAGTAGCTGAGGGTTTGTTTGTTCTTCTCATTTGAAAGGAAATCTATCATTTTCCCAACAAATTGTGTTCCTTCTCTTATATTGACATTGTTTGAAATATTGACTATTCGATGTAAATGTGTATTGTCCTTTGTACTTGGTCGTCATCGTATCCAACAAACAAAACCGTGGCTTTGCCATTTCGATTTGACAAGAAACTCGAGTAGTCATCAGCAGTTGAACTGTAGGTACTTACTTCCTTCCATTTTGACCGATGTAGAAGTGATCCTCCTTCAAGTACGTAGTGATCAATCTTCGGAATGGACTCGAGTACAGCAGCATAAGATGACTTTACATGGTTTCGTATGGCCTCATGAAGTTGCGCTTTCTCAGGCTTTTGTAAAAGATACTTTGCTTCGAACAATGATGGAGAGTACAGTGAAAGTTTATACTTCAACACATCATCTAGACATAGCTTTCCTGACTATGATACAAACAGGAACCTCTGAAACAACAGAGCAGGATCAATGGTCTGGTCCTTACTGACCTTGATACCTGAGTGAATGCTAGTGTCTCGACATTATTCTTACACTTATATGAATATTCAAAAAACATTTTGTCCTTCCATTTTTTTAAACTGTGATGTTGCCTACATTGAAAAGATCTTGAACATTTACATTCATATCAGCATGGATCCCTGTGATAATGTTTCGCAAGCTCGTCTCCTTCGAGAATGGAGAATATTCTTCAAGTTTCGAGGCAAGTTTTGTCAAATACTTCCTGTGCCTCTCCATTCATGGGGTAGCCGCTTCCTTGTGTTGTTCACTTGTTGTTTATGCTTTATTGGTGAAGGTGACTTGGCGGTCTAGGGGTAAGATGTCAGACTTCTGTGTTGAGGGTCCAGGGTTCAAACCTCGGTCCCGGCGCAGATTTATCTGATTGCCAAACTCTTCCTTCACCTCTGACAAGATGTGTATTAATCACAACTTGTGAATGTGTGGAATGCCAGGCCTCCACCATTTAGTTTAGTTTAGTTTAATTTATTTAGACATAGTTAAAATAAAACATTAGTACTACAATCAGTCAATACAATTTAGATAAACTAAACTAATCTAAATCTCCTTCGTGGTTCATATCCCATGTTAAATTGTAGGTCCTCCATTTCATCTCACAATCACCCTACCACTACACACTAGCATGAGTGCATATAACCTGAACGGGTAGTAAGATGTGGTGCTAATAATAATAATTTATTTGTGAAGTCTTGCATGGCATAATTGTACAAGGAATAAATAGGAGAATACATGGTCCACACAGCTGTTTGATGTTCAGTCATGCCACTTCCTCTGGTTAATTCACCAGTACTCTTGAAGGATCGTATAAGGGATTGCTCAATCACCAAGTTGGATCCAAGGCCAGCCTAGTACTGATTGCTTTGCCTAATGGCATGTAATCTATTCTGGAATCTATGGTATACTTCAGATGTTGAGTATCTAATAACTTCATGTTCTGCAAATAGACATACGCAGATTTTAGATGATTTGCGGGCGCTGCAACAGCAAATATGGGTAAGCACTCAGATATAGCATGGAGATGCATGTCCCACGACCCTGTTTAACCGGCTTCTAGGCGTTGCCTGACTGTTTCCATAATTGTATGGTAGTTCAACAACAGTTTGCTTGTTTCTGAACTATTTCTTATTTTATTCTTCTTTGAAGTTAGTCCTTTCCTAATCGCTTCAATGCATTTAGACTTCAATACAGTATCCAAATCAACTGTACCAGCCTCCAGGCAAGTATAAAGTCCCTCAAGGTCCTGCAGGAGGTTGTCTAATCCTGGCTCGCTTTCAAATTTCAACATATTGCGTACAATTTACTCATTTATTTGCCAATGACAGTCATTTTTTTGACACCACAATAGGACCACTTCTGGTCAGTCTATTTGTACCAACTTTAAGTATGTTATTCGCCACACCTATTACACCAGAAAATCAACGTAAAACGTTTTCTTGCAATTGTGTTTGGGTTAACCACATTTTTTTCTTAGTTTGACCAGACTAATAAGGTGTCAGACTTCTGTGCTGGGGTTCCGGGGTTCAATCCTTGGTCCTGGCACTGATTATCTTATTGCCAAACCCTTCTTTCACCTCTGACAAGACATGTATTAAACACAATTTGTGAATGTGTGGAATGCCAGGCCTCCACTGTGGTTCGGATCCCAGGTTAAACTGTAGGTCCTCTATTTCATCTCACAATCACTCTACCATTACACATTAGTGTAAGTGTGTATAACCTGAATGGATAGTAAGACATGGTGCTAATAATGATGATGATGATAATGATAATGATAATAATTAAAATGATAATAATTATAATAATAAAACAACGTATAAATACACCCAGTCCACTGACGAACAGATACTGGACCCACATCCTCCAGGTTAAAATGGCTCTGCTTATTGGGAGAGCTTGGTTTATTCATTACGGGGATCGCTATCTACATTCCCAAGTGACAACATAGCTATAAAGCAGGCATTTTAAAAACAGTTCACTTTAAAGATCGTTCTATTAGAGAGTAGACAAAAATTGACTTCTACTATCAATAAATGGGCTTTAACAAAGCTAGGTTCAGTTAGCGGCTCCACCCTGTTTCCCATAAACTAACCCCCTCAAAGGTTCTTATTCAGACTGCAAATTTCAGAGTAAACTTAAAGTACAATGGTCCTATTTTTTTGTTCAAGTGATTGCTTGTGAATTGTTTAGATGTACAAAATCTTCATGTACTGGTGACCTGTTACTTGTCTGAAAATGTTTGTTCATGGAAAGGTAATAAGGTTGTAAGTTGGAGGGGGGGGGAGGGGAGGAGAGGGGAAATAGCTGGTAATCGAAATATTGCGTTCAGATCACAATCCTTGGATTTACTTTTTCTTCAGCTTGTATCCTTTACATTGAACAATTTGAAATTGAGCGTTTTCACTTGGAAGTGCTATTATCATTGAGGATTACAACTAGCACTTCTCATTGCTCATGTACTCAACCTGACTCAAAGAGCACAACGAAACTCCTATAAAGCTGATTATCTGTGTCTTTGACCTAGTCACAAACAAAAGAATCCAAAACAAAATAAATTATAAAAAATAATACATATACTTGTACAATAACAATACACCTAAAGCAGATACTAAACGCTTGGACACACTACCTTTATTATGCATGTTTCAATTAATTTTGTCATATGCTGTACACATTCAGTATATAGTGTTCCCAACAGCTTTTATAACAGTTGCTTCAATATAAAAAATTCCCTACCATTGTTAAGAAATCTGACTGCAATCTCTAGTGGAAAATCTATTGTATTGTCGCCCGTGTTGAAAAAATTTTACCTAATTTCCATAGTACCATTACGAATAAGTTATCTTTCCATATGTTGCACCACATATTGAAGTATATACTGTATTTGTCCTTAAACTTACAAGCATACTGTAATGTTTGCTAAAGATTATGAAAAACATTAGATTTTTTCTTACATCAATTGCCATTTCAATCCTGTGGCCTACATCAATTTTTTATTTAAGCCATATATTTTCCACTATTGGCTGGCTGGGTCTGTCTTAGCTTCATATATCTTATAATCTAACTTAAGATTAGGACAAGGACAACATCCAGTCCTCGGCTGTTAAATCATCACTGAAAAGGAAAACCCACATTTCACCAATGATAATTTTTTCGGCCATGTAGGGAATCAAACCCGGAACCCTTAGCTCAGTAGACAAACACACTAGCGACTGAGCTAAGGTGTTTTATTGAAAGACGTTAGATTAGATCTATGCCTGTATTTCATGTCAGACTGATTCAGTTCACAATATATCTTGAGTACATTAAAATATAATGAATGCTACATTTACAACTCTCATGCCAACCAGGAGCACAATCCAAACGTCAAATATAACACATTTCCTTTAAACTTAGTTAGATTACATTCCCAACTGTTTAATGTGGACCAAACCAGCCATTAGTTTAAGCTAGTGCCCAATCTCCTTGTACCATGCCAACCAAAAGGTTTAGTCCATATGGAACCTTAGTCCCGTGAGAAAATTTACTTGGTGGCAACCCTTCAGAGAATGGTTACTCATTCACAAGGTAAGGCCAATTTGTGAAGTGAGAGGGATACATATTCTAACTCAAAATCTTACACATCAGGGCTATTTCCAAATTTATTTTTGCCTGACGCCTACACAAATATATCATCAGTATTTATGTCATGTTTTAAATGATATATACAATTTCTTCGATTCAGAATCAACACTAACAATTTCAGATATTTCTTGCTTGGATTTTGACGCTACCCTTAAACTATAATATAACTAGATGTTTTACTTTCATCCAAATAAAAGCAATCCTATAACATGAAACGGCATATTGGCATATCCAATTTTCCCGCCCCCCCCCCTCCCCCTGCATAGCATTTATGTAATCATACTCTTAATTTCAACAAAATCATCTAAGCATGATGATGATTTTATACAACACTATGAACTCCATCCTTGAATTGTACCGATCCTACAGGAGAAAAATACGTAGTTAAAACACCTATCTTCTAAAATATGGTTGGCGGTGTGATTGATGTAAGCAGTTTTAAAAATATTTTATCAGTAATAATGTAATAAAAGCTTTACTTTCACATAATCTCTAGGCAATTACAATCAAAAGCTGCTTCATCCTTTCTATATATGAAACACTGTGCCTCATTTACCTCTTCGCCAAAATGTTTGTGATATATTAGAAAATATGTCAAATCCACATTCATATTGCAGGTAAGATTAATTCATTTTACAATAGATGCGAGTACATTAAATTATCATGTCTTGCTCGGTGTCATTAAAGCTCTTCAAGTCAAAATCACATATGCTAAAACACTGTTTTTACTATAGTTCTGTATTTCTTTGTTATGTCATAATATTCGTTTTTACTCTGGTTCTGTCTTATCATTTGTACATTTGAAAACGCAACTTTTTTTTTTTGTCACAACGTCCTACAACACTTGGGTTAAACGCATGTACATTACTTTTAATTTAGCCTTATAGTTTACTATAAGGGTAATACAAGAGAGTAGGGAAGGATTGACATAAATGATTAATAGGTACATTACAACTATTAGGATATGCAGATGATTTAGTTGGGAAATAGTAAGGAAACTGTTGCAAGAAATGCAGAAATTTTATCAGAAGCTAGTGAGGAAATAGCACCCCGAGATTAACCTGGCCCAGCACCGGAAGCGCATGGACTCCAGAGCACGGCAACCGCTCAGCTGATCCCGACAGTTGAGGCCTGGAAGTCACTACTGCCACCGGAGACTGGTCATTTAGAAATCAACGAAACCATCGCACTCCGTCTAGCTTTAGCACTTAAAGCAAAGGCCACCGATCTCCTGGCGGGCAGGGATAAGCACCAGGCTCACTTCCTGCTCGCCCTCGCCGCGGACTACCCATCTCTCCCAGAAACTACGAGAAAAGTGCTGTTCCACAGTATCAACACTATCTACATAGCCTTAACGAAAGGATGGGCCACCGCCATTGCAGCCTAAGGAGGGGACGCAACCGCGGCCGTATACCCGCCGGGATTCGTTCCTCCGCCACCAGTTCCAGCTTCGGGGTTTCATTTCCAGAGATACAGGGACGACGGAGGAGGGCCTCCCGGCGGATTCTCGAGACGAGGAAGAGGGCGAAAGAAGTAAGAAGAACAACAGGACGGAGACTGCACGCCAAGGAAGCAGTGAAGCTGATGTGCCCACACTTGTTTATGTAAATGATTTATGACTATTGTATTCCTTATGTATTTCTAGATAAATAAAGGTGGCCCTCTTCCATCGTCCCTGTATCTCTGGAACTGAAACCCCGAAGCTGAACTGGTGGCGGAGGAACGAATCCCGGCGGGTACACGGCCGCGGTTGCGTCCCCTCCTGAGGCTGCAATGGCGGTGGCCCATCCTTTCGTTAAGGCTATGTAGATAGTGTTGATTCTGTGGAACAGCACTTTTCTCGTAGTTTCTGGGAGAGATGGGTAGTCCGCGGCGAGGGCGAGCAGGAAGTGAGCCTGGTGCTTATCCCTGCCCGCTGGGAGCTCGGTTGCCTTTGCTTTAAGTGCTAAAGCTAGACGGAGTGCGACGGTTTCGTTGATTTTTAGATGACCCGTCTCCGGTGGCAGTAGTGACTTCCAGACCTCAACTGTCGGGGTCAGCTGAGCGGCTGCCGTGCTCTGGAGTCCATGCGCTTCCGGTGCTGGGCCAGGTTCATCTCGGGGTGCGGACCTGGCGACGACGTTCTCAAGACGTTTCAGTCTTTCTTCACTTGACGCCATCGTTTGAGATATCTCATGCAGAATTCCTAAGATATCTCTGCTCTAATCGTGTGCCATGGTGTCCTCGTTTGTTGAGGTGTCTTTTCGGAACTGCACGGTCTTCACTGGACTGGTGGCCGGACTGGTAGTTTTCAGTCTCGTCGGGGTGGTAGCTGATTCGCCCTGGAAGAGGATCTCAGGGCGAAGTGGAGGAGTCCTGGTGCCGGTCGGCGGGCTTCTGTCTGTGTCAGATGTGGGGCTGCCCGGCGCCGAGACAGTTTTCCCCGAACGAAGCTCCAGGATGGATGTGCTGACTTCAAGGTCTACGAGTGTTTCGTAACTGCAGTTCGCTATTAGTGTAGAAGTGATGCTGTCTTTGATATGCGCTAGCTCTGCCTGATGCGCCTGTCGTATCTTTTCCAATGCTTCCTTACACCGATTTGTTCTTGACATCTAGGTCTACGTGTTGTTGGATCTCCTCCCCGCTACCAACAACTGTGAACACTGAAAATACTAAGTACATGGTCACACAGAGAACAAAGATTGGGGATGATAATTTAGAGATTACTTCAAACAACATATCATTTGACCGAGCTAATGTTTAAATATTTAGGAACAATTTTAACTAGCATTAACAATATTAGATTATAAATTAGGGGGAAAAAACTGTTGGGAAATGCATACTATGACTTGATCAGTAAGTTATCATCTCACCTTCTTTCAAGGAATGTAAAGCTCGGAATATATAAAACAATAATTTTACTGGTTTTCTATGAGTGTTACACTTTGTCTTTTGCCTTACATGACGAAAAAAAATTTAGGGTGTTCAAAAATAAGGTACTTAGCAAGATATTTGGTCCAAAAAAGGTTGAGGCTACTGGCGTGTGAATGAGGTTACATAATGATGAGTTACATAACCTATACTCATCACAAGATATAAACAGGACAATAAAGTCTCGTAGATTACGGTGGTCCGGACATACAGCAGGATTGGGAGACTTTAGAACCATGTTTAAGGTATTGAATGGCAAACCCAATGGGAAGACACAGATGGGAGGATAGCATTAGAATGTACCTGAGGGAGATGGGGTGTAACGAGGTAGACTGGATAGAACTAGCTCAAGATAGGGATAGGTGTTGTACTTTTATAAGGTCTGCAATGAAATTTCGAGTTCCTAACATCATAGAGTAAGTAAATATGCATAAACTACGCTAATGTGCTAGGGGAAAGAGAGATTGAAACTATAGAAATATACCCCAACATCATAGCCAGGGGAGGTTTGGGGGGCCTCAACCCCTCGCTCTACTCCCTCTGGAATTTGACCAAAAAACCTTGTAATTATTATTATTACTACTTTTATTATTAAAACAAAACAAGAAAATAGGAGTTATTTGTGCTTGTCATCATTAACTTTCTAATGTTAAAGTACATTTATGAAAAAAGTTTGTATGACAAAGAAAATAGAAATAATTAGTGAATATGGGGCGAACTTTGGGAGCAGGTAGGTGTTTGAGAATAGGGAACAACAAAATATTTCAACTGGAAACTATTCAAACTGTAGTTCTGAGAACACTTTGCAAACGAGTCAGCAAAGAAAAAGAATGAGACGGTGTTAGGTTAAGAAGCTAATAGCCCCCACCCAACTGATTTTGATTTGTGAGAATATAAACAGCGGCAATTTAAGAAAAGCATACCGGAAGATACACATGTTAGAAATACTGTGTTGTGTGAGTGCTTTTAGTTTTGCTAATTCCTTAGGTTAAAATTATATGCTTATTCCGAATGCAATTTTTTTTTTCAAGTAAACACTATGAATTCTAGTAAACGAACACCCCAATCTATAGTTTTTCATGTTTACTAGGAAGAGACAGTCAAAATTTATAACATACTATGATTTTATTAGGGTTTTTATAGTTATTAATAATATCCATAAAATGTGACTGCAGCAGATCACATGACTTTACATATGAATCTATTAAAATTGTTTTAAGTAACCTTTGTAACCCTCAAAATAGTTTTTTCCTATCTGAATCTGACTAGACAGGGTCATCAGAAGAGAGGGTTGACTACCATGGTCATAAACAACCCCAACCTCTTTCCTCAATCCTAAAGATCTCCGGGGCCCCTACCCTGGCAAACGTTTAATAGTTAATTTGATGCCTTTAAGCTATTGGAATGGTCCTAGCCTGGAATTTATTTGAAAACTATTATTTTCTAAAATATATTTAGAGCTGCTGGTCTCGCCTTCTTTTTTAAATTTTATTTTGAGAAGCTGTTTCGAGTTGGTTTTTAATCGTATAATATTCGAAAATGAAAAGGGGGGTGAAATAAACTAAGAGGGGCTAATTTATTCCAGATTAGGATAATTATTTTCAATGGGCAATGCACTCTCGCCCGCTTCTTTCTATGAAATCTCTCCCCCAGCTATGCCACTTCTTATAAGTTTATTTAAGACCACGCAAATTCGCATACACATCCTCTAAATTCAAACTTCCTTATCCCTAACTCATTATTATAGTTTGTACATATTTGTATAACCTGAACAGTTAATAAGACGTGCTACTAAAAATAAATATTAAATACACCACACCTTGCTTGATTCCATGATAGTGCAGCTTTTAAAATAAAGCTATACTATAATCAGTCAAGGTAATACTTTTTGAGTGTAGGCGAGATGTACTATCTCTTTATGCAAACCCTTCCTGTTCTACATGAATTAGATTCGTCCTCATGTCACTCCGCGTAAGTGCCATTTCACTATTTTCTCTTCTTGAAGTCGCTTTTTCATATGACCCCAAAAATTAATTTTCCGTTGGGCCAGCTAGCTTACATGTTCCACCACTGCTTCTCACCCCCCTTTCTTCCCATGTATAAGCTCTAAAAACCAGGTAAACTTTTCATTTTTCTAAGTTCTGCCTTGGTTTCTTGTATCATTGTTCCCGCCCTTACACCATACGTTATAGAAGGCAACACCTTTTGCCGTTTTACAACCGGCCTTGAATTTCCTTATAAACCTTAACATTCTGAATTTTCTACTCGATACTCTGTCCTAGCTCCGACGTACTGCTTCATCCTGATGCAGTCTATACAATTTAACTAGATAAACCCTCGAAACACTTGGTGGAATCTCGCCTCTCTTTTAAGACAATAATTTTCATTTATTTTGATACGACTAAGGAATCCACATCATCATTTATTTTTGTATGTTCATTTTAACCCCTATAGAGTGGTTCCAATTTCTCTCTCATCTCTTGCAAATGTTTTCCTGCTGCCGCTATTATCTGCGTTCGCTAGCAGTACTAGGGTCACAATACTACATTCAACGTCTTGTGGAACAGGCATAGTGATATAGATCACTTCTATTTCACCCTTTTTTATTTCTTTAGTGCTCTGGTCAATTTTTCACATTGAATTGATGTTACTCCCCTCATTGTACCGCCATTCTATCCGTTAAGCAGGGAAAGTGCTTTCAGCTTGCTTACCTTTAAACAAAGTTACCATTAATCCTTGTTATACACTGTTAAATGCCTTTTCCAAATCTGCCGTTAGTACCCATACTTGGCGTTCCTCGTACCAGGTAAGATATTTAAAATATCTAAAAGTAACCTGCCTGTTATTCCGTAAAACTCTTGGGAAGCTACTGCATGTCATCTAGAGCCAATAGCAGAGCTTTGCGTATATTTTGTAGCCGCAACTGCTGAGAGTTTAATTCAACGATCCCTAGTTACCACAGTTTTCAACCTTTTTTGGTATTAGTGTCTGTATTGTTCTAGTGCAGCCATTAAGTGGAAAAAAATCATTCAAACCTTTATTATTACCTCTAAAACTATCTTTATCAGTTTTAGAGCAATTCCTTTACTCGTCATGAGAACCGACTAACTGTCGCTAACGCGAATCGTTTCCACAATGTCCAGAGATACCTTCCAATTATATATATTATACTTACTCTCTTGGTATATCTTCAATTATTACTCACTCACTTCAACCTTTTTACAATGCACCGTAAATATGGGTGTAAAAGCTTTGGACGTTTGCCTATGAGGTGGTAATGTTTCCGGCTCCTTAATTTATTCCAAACACACGGTTTAGGGCGGTTCCCCAGCGCCATTCTGTACACCACTCTCATCACTTGTATTTCCTCTCATAGTCTACATTTCTTGATTTCATTCATTCTCCAAATTGCCCTCTTTTCAAATGTGACCTCGTGTAGATTAAAACTACATTGCATGTTTTGGCATTATTCGGTTTAACACTATTTTCTATCCATTATATTGTGCTCTTTATGATAAAACGTGCGTATGTATGACCAGTCAACGTTTCTCTCACCCCCAAAGTGACCACTCCAACCACCTTTTTCCAAGACATACCTTTTCTTTATAGGTCATCGTTTTCATTCTGCAAATACAGCTGCATCCTTATTTTATCTGTACATATCCTTTTGATCGTGTCCTCCTTTAATATTTCTATATACCATAGCCAATCCCTCTTTCTTCTCCTTACGTATTCGTAGTTTCTCATCCTCTTTCCTGCTGACCTTAAGCTTCTGCAGCTCGAACCACCCCTTTTAACATGACTTGGCCAAATGGCATTCTTTTCTGTCATGCTCTCCAGCGTTTCCTCATCAACAAGTTGCAGTTTGGTTTACAATTTTAAAGCTATGTCGGACAACACGATATAATTAATAGTGATTGGAATCAATGTATTGAAATTTAAATTAATTATAGATATTTTTATTTCTAAGCACCAAGTGAACACTTTACCTAACACAGGTGCAGCTGTTGTGTGGAGTAATTATATATATTTATATCGTTATGATGTTTCCAATTAATTTTACCTAGGTTAAATTTGTCATGATCATGCTCACCATAAGCCTAATTTCAGTTTAATGGACAATAGAGAACTTAGTAATATACATATTAACAAATAATTATTTTGCTTTAGTTCAAGTACTTACAATTTTAATATATATATATATATATAGGTTTTTAATTTTGAGAAAAGTAAATAATTGAGCTAAACTTCTTCAGTTAAATATGTCTTGACTTCATGGTACACATGGTTCACAAAAACTATTTTTTACTAACGGTGTTTAGGCCAGTGGATATTTTACTTTAAATTAACAATACTAATTGACGTGCATTATTATTCTGAGTCACTCGGTGAAATGTGTAAGCTTGATTTTCCGACAAGAAACTCATTATATTTGGTCGACACGGGCCCAGATGTTAGCTGCGTAATGATAATTAAGTCAACAACCAAGCTAATACTTATTGACTTTAGCATTGGGTTAAAATACCTTTTGGGGAATTTTTGGAGTCTAGTATTGACTTAAGTAATTGTCTAAAATATATTTTTCGAAATATTTTAACAGAAATAGCAGAGAGAATTAACTAGAATATATTTCGGGAAACATTATAACAGAAATAACCGATCTAGTAATTATTGGCTTTAGCAGTAGGCTAGTATACTTTTTAGAGGATTTTTGAAAATAAAGGAATATGAAAGAATCAAAGAAAATAAGTAGAATAGGGTGAATACATAAATCAGATTATAAACAGACGAGTTCCAAAATTTGTGGTTTTAGGACAAATTTGTCATTAAATGTGGGTGAGTCTAAGAGTCTAGCAACCCTTCTGATGAGATAATTTAAAAGTTTTCAAGTAGTATATTCCCAACAACAAGAAGTTACCCCTAGAAGTTTTTCAGAAATGTTTGTTACTTTTTGAGTATCAACAGAATTAGGACTAGTTGGGAAAGATAACTTTGTAAGGGTATTGTTTCTCAAACAGAACTTTCACTTTTTTTTATGAAAGCTTAACACTTGTAGGTATCCCCGATTATCACTAAAAAAATTATCTATTTATTAACAATTGAAATAATAATTTGAACTGAAGGGTCGGAAGACTAAGCACTTTTATTGCACTAAAAATTCCTGGTTACCCTTATCACACACAAAAAAAATGCCCTCCCTGTCTGGCATGTTGAGAAAGTCAACTTCCTGAGCTTAAGGGTAGACTAGATCACACAGAAACAACAATGGGGTCGTTCGTTGTATTCAGTAAAATTATATCCACTTAGTGCGAGCGCCAATCGACTAATAATGATAGCCTAGTAAATAATAATAATGATTATGATTATAGTTACATAGTATCCAAAGATTAATGATTACCTAAAAATGCATCTTGCTACAAATTGGATGAATGTAGCCTATAACCTAGTTGCCCCTGGTATATTCTTTATAAATTTTATTTTTACTAGGCCCTAATGACCTCGATGTGTCGATGGGCCTCTAAACCATAATAATAATAATAATAATAATAATTTATTTTTACTATATGATTTTATATTACTAAAAATATATATATATTTGCTGTAAGAATTGATTTATTATATTTATTGCATTCTTCAATGAGTTATTTGTTTTAACATAGGTATTGGTTTCGAATAGAAGTAAAATAATATTACTTGAACTAGAGTTGTGCGAGGAGGCATTTTGCACTTCAAGTTGAGTTTAAATGAAAACGAGCTTCTTTCGATTTTGAGTAGTCTAGAGTAAAATATGTACAATAAATATTTCAAGTTGAATTTCTGTAATAGATACATGCATAAACCAAAAATAAGTACAAACTTGAATTCTTTAGTACTACATTTTTTGTGAAAAAACTTAGTTACACAAATTCAAATCTATAATTAAATTTAATATAATTTAAACAATTTTTTTAACTAGACAAAAGGAAATATTGAGAGAGACTATTTTTTATGAAATTATATTTGAAAATTTCATAAAACTGATTAAATTAGGAGTTTTCGAGAAAAATATCGAAAATTTCAAGTACTCCAAGTTTTTTAGGTATTTTTAAAATATTTGAATCAAGTTCAAGCAGCTACTAGAATTTGACTATAACTCAAATTTTAGAGTACTCGCACACCCCTAAATCCCAGTGGCGCAGAAATGTGGGAGTATGAGGGCAAATTTTACCCTTCCCCCCTCACCAAAATAATATAGTAAAACTTTTAGATAATGTAAAGGTCTTGTTGAATCAAGATACAAAGTTCACACTAAGGTAACATAATAAAAATAAAATATACATGGAGCACGCACTGTTGGAAAACTGATAGTGATACCAGCTACTGCAGAAATAAGTTTTTCAATGCTTGTACGAATAAAAAAATTATCCTCGCTCCACGATGAGGCAACGTAGACTAAATTACTTATGTATGTTGAATGCATACTCTGAGAGGCTCAACAAACTTGAAAATTGCAAAACTAATTAATGGCTTTATAGCTAGCAGCGAATATAGTACAAAGGTGTATGGAAACCTACTTTAATTTTCGGTGTTTCATAATTTTTAGTTAAGCCACATCAGATATAATTTTTCTTGATTTGTTTTGTGTATTAATTTTAATGCTTGGCATGACTAAAATGAAAAAAATGCACAATAGGACCATTAAATACAGTTATCCCTCGTTATACGCGATATCACTTTACGCGTTTTTGCCATAACGCGATTAAGAAATAATAAAAATAATGCATGGTCAGCTGTAATTTCGCGATCACCCTGTGCGGTGGTGGCGTGACCTTGTGCAGACACATTCAAGTGAAGACAAGGATCTTTACTGTACAGTTTGATGTTAGGAGGGTGGTATTTACAACATTGGAGATGCATGGGCAGAAGTTAAACAGTCCTGTATGAAGGGAGTTTGGAAAAATATTTGTCCTAAAGTTTCTGATTCTCATGATTTTGATCCTGAACACGAGTTTTACAATTCAAGACATGAAATCGTTTTCATAGCAATATGTTGGATTTGAGGAAGTAGGCCAGGAAAATGTGGATGAATTTCTCCATTCCCACTTGACAGAACTCAACAATGAAGATCTTCTAGAAATGGAGAACGGCATAAATGATGAAGAGGAAGAGCCCTATGTTGTTGAGCTTATCAAACAACTTCAACAAAACAAATTGCTGAATTTTGTTAACACAATGACAGTGCAATTAGAATCATTGAAGAGTATGATCCTAACATGGATAGAAGTGCCAACATTTCCAGAGAGATTGAGTTCTTTGGCTGGCTACAAAGCACTCTATAGAGAGAGGGAAAATGCTGCCCGTCAGCTGAATCTTAATGATTTCAACAAAAAAGTTGAAAATCTTCGGTCTAATGACCCAGAGCCTTCACGGTAGCAATATCTATCAGGCAAGAGCCTTCAAGAGATTAGGAGCTTACCATCCCAGGGCCTTCCAGAGAGCAAGAGCTAACCTTCCCAGGGCCTTCAAGGTAGCAAGAGCCTACCATCCAAGGGTCGTCAAGAGAGCAAGAAACTACCGTCCAAAGGCCGTCAAGAGAGCAAGAGCTTATCGTCCCAGATCTTTCAAGAAAGTAAAAGCTTACCGCCCTAGGGCCTTCAAGAGAGAAAGAGCCTACCATCCCAGGAACTTCAATAGACCAAAAGCCTTCAGGAGAGCAGGAGCCTACCATCCCAGAACTTTCAAGAAAGCAAGACCCTACCGTCCTAGGGCCTTCCAGAGAGCAATAGCTTACCGTCCCAGGAACTTCAATAGACCAAGAGCCTTCAGAAGAGCAGGATCCTGCCGTCCCAGGGTCTTCCAGAAAGCAAGCGCCTACTGTCCAAGGGCCGTCAAGATAGCAAGACCTTACCGTCCCAGGGCCTTCCAGAGAGCAAGAGCCTACCGTCCCAAGGCCTTCCAGAGAGCAAGATCCTACTGTCCAAGGGCCATTAAGAGAGCAAGAGCTAACCGTCTCAAGAGCCTTCGGGAGAGCAGGAGCCTACCGTCCCAGGAGCTTCCAGAGATCAATAGCCTACCGTCCCAAGGCATTCCAGAGAGCAAGAGCCTACCGTTTCAGAGCTTTCAAGAAAGCACGAGCTTACCGTCCCAGGGCCTTCCAGAGCGCAAGAGACTACCGTCCCAGGGCCTTCTAGAGAGCAAGAGCCTACCGTCCCAGGAACTTAAACCAAGAGCCTTTGGGAGAGCAAGAACATGCCGTCCAAGGGGCGTCAAAAGAGCAAGAGGCTACCGTCCTTGGACCTTCCAGAGAGCAAAAGCCTACAGTCCCGGGGCCTTAAAGAGAGCAAGAGAGTGGCAATCCAGATTGGCCAGATCCAGTTAATTTATCATGCGATTGAAGATTAACAGTTAGTGTACCTGTAGCGTTGTATTAATAACATTAGGTAAATTTATTAAAAATTGCATTTGCTTACAAATCTCAGGGGATTGAAGATTGACAAAAGGTGAAGGCTACCTATAGTATTATACTAGTTAGATAAATTAATAAACACTGCATTAATCTACAAGTTTTAGGTTTTTCTTTACTTTTTTTTCTTTAGAGTAATCCTTACCCCACCCATGTTAAAATCAATTCCCTTTACGCGTTTTCGTATTACATAACTATTTATCAGAATCAATCACTCGCTTAGTGCGAGGGCCTGCTGTATTATATTTCCCTGATATTTTTTAAATCTCAAAAATGTTATCCCCTATAAAAGCACATGATTATTTCTACCACCCTCCGCCCTCCCCCCCCTCCCCGCTAAATAAAAACGTTCCTGTGCCACTGCCCCTAATTAAAACTTATCTTTAGCAAATGCATTAAAAATTTTAAGAAAATATTATGATAAACACTTCTTTCTCATCCTCTAGAGCCGTTGCTAAATGGATAAATTAAATCTAGAACCACTAATAATTTCCAGGATATTGTTATTCTTTTGCGAAGTTTTGTCTGAGTAGTTATTATTATTATTGGTCGAATGGTTTTCTTATTGCAACTTAAAATATAAAATCTAATTTAACAAGTCAAGGAGAATAAATTTATTATTATTTATTATTATTTTAGCACCGCGTCTTACTACCCATTCGGGTGATACGCTTTAAGTACTTATTACGCTAATGGATTAGGAATTGGGAAGGTTGAATTAGAGGAAGTGAACCCGCATTTGCGTGGAGGGAGAGTGGAAAACCATTTAGGAAAAACCACCCCCAGTTCACCCGACCGAGATTCGAACCTCGATCTCCCCGTCCTCAGCAGTCGAGCTCAACACGACTAGCGCGTTAGCCAACTACGCCACCGAGGTGGGTGATAATGAATTTAATCATAATTTAAGAAGGCAAGAATAATGAGTTTAAATAAATTGTACAGTGCATCGCACTTACTTTCTCTCTCTTTTATCTCAAAATAGAGACATTCACTAAACCCTCGTAAGATTTGTGAAATGAAATAATATATATTGTTGAAAAAACACTCCACCAAGGATCCTAAATGAAATAATATTCATTGTTACAGGAACATCGAGAAAAGAGGAGCATCTCTGTCTACCAAAGAGAATAACAATCAATTTCACATTTCTAAGCAATCCATAAAAATATACATATTTGCTTATAGCCCAAAACCTATTGGTATGATAAAAATATATTTCAACTAAAATATGTTTATTTATAATAGTACCACTACTTTACAATAAAAGTTATTTCGTATCTGAAATAGTGGTGTGTAAATGATCAATATTTGATATTTACGCTGATGTAAAGTACCCTTAAAGTCATTTTCATGGGAAAATGAGAGTTGCCTTTTGATTTTTAATGTTAAACAATGTCCAGGTGACCTGGTGGTCTAGGGGTAAGGTGTCAGACTTCTATGCTGGCGGCCGGGGTTCGATCCTCGGTCCCGGCATAGATTTATCTGATTACCAAACCCTTCCTTCACCTCTGACAAGACATCTTGTGAATGTGGGGAATGCCAGGTCTCCACCGTGGTTCGGATTCCACGTTAAACTGTAGGTCCTCCATTTCATCTCACAATCACCCTACCATTACACATTAGCGTAAGTGCGTATAACCCGAACGGGTAGTAAGACGCGGTGCTAATAATAATAATAATAATAATAACAATGTCCAGATACAAAATTTAATAAACATCGTTAGAGCGGATTTTGAGAAAATCGATTTATCTCTTTTTTTTTCCTTCAGTAATCTACCCCTAATTTAGGGGGTTGGATGTCTAAGTCCAAAACTACCTCGGGGGAACCGTATAAAAACCCTAGATACCAAATTTAAGCTCTATCGGTAAAATAGTTTCGTCTCTTGACTGAGATACCGAAATACGGCATAGCGACAGCCAATTTTTCGGTTTCATGAGATCGTGAAACGTAGACATTTCTCAAAATATCGACTTCCATTTTTTTAAATCACAATATTTCTCTCTCCGAGGGGTCTAGAAAGAGTAAAAATGTCATTTGTCTACAGAACAAATCCAAATTTACTCGGTAGATTAAATAACTATCAACGCCAATTAAGACATTTCTATCTAGGGGACAAATCATGTTGGTATTTAGGTAATGGATTGTTGTTGACAAAGCTTATACGACTTGCAAGCACAATAATCTGTATAGTAGGAACATGGTAGAAAGGTATATAACATTTACAAAATCTACTAAAATTACTTTCGTATATTTATGTAACCTCGTGTGTCACGTTTGATAGATTGTATCAATACCGATAAATTAAATACTTATACAGACAGAAGTTTTAAACTCTATTATATATATATATATATATATATAATATTATATATACATATTTTTCTAAAACATCTTTCATACTATATTCTTTCCATACAGTAAACACAGTCCTCCTGTTTGTTCGATTTCTCTTTTAACCTTGCTGGTGTAATGGAAAAGGACTCAACAGAATATTTGTAGTATATTGGTTTAGCAATATTTCTAGCCTAGAGCCCTTCTTATTTTAAAATGGGGACTTGGACATGAACGTTGGTTGCATACATTGGCGAACCATGTTTTTTTTTGTTAGATGGCTGGCGTTGATAACTCATTGATAAGGGAGTGGGTTGATTTATTGAGGAACTTGATCATTAATATTTGTAAACAATAATCTTGCGAAAAAACGCTGGAACTGAAATAAAGGTTAGGGGTTAATCCTACTGATCAAAGAATAATAATATCAGAGTGTGAAGATCCAACTTCCATTCCATGAAAGATAGTCCTCTGCTATGAAATAAATACATTTTTTCTTTGCCCACAATATTTAACTGGTCATCCCCCCTCCCCCATTTTATTTTCTCTTCATATCTGCGTAAATCTCGGGGCACCCTCAAACTACGGTAGGGGTGCTCAGCCCCCATCCCCCATGGGTATGCTACTGAACCCACTATTTCTAAAACATTAAGACTCGTATTATATTTGGTTGGACTTATTCCGGTGAACTACGTGTGATTTATCAATGTTGTTGGTGACCTGGCGGTCTAGGGGTAAGGTGTCGGACTTCTGTGCTGGGGGTCCAGGGTTCACTCCTCGGTCTGGGCACAGATTTATCTAATTGCCAAACCCTTCCTTCACCTCTGACAAGACGTGTATTAATCACAACTTGTGAATGTGTGGAATGCCAGTGTTCGGATTCCACGTTAAACTGTAGGTCCTCTATTTCATCTCACAATCACCCTACCATTACACATTAGCGTAAGTGCGTATAACCCCAACGCGTAGTAAGACGCGGTGCTAATAATAATAATAATTGTTTTTTCATCGTCTTTCCATCCTAATGTGGCTACATTTCCATTAAACTGCCCGTATTATATTTATCTCTTAGATTATGTCGTCAATAGCTCGTGTACTAAATAAATAATTACAAAACACTCCCTAGAATATTATTAAAGCTTTACAGAGGCACGTATATCTGGGGCCAAGGGTTTTATTATTAATATAGCTCTAATTCTCGCTCTATCCTGAGATTGAACCAGTCCTTTACTTCCTAGTTACCATAATGGTATGTATATTATAAGATGTATTCCTACCGTGATTATTTTATAGCTAATACTGCGTCAAATTTGACAACAGATTGCAAATATTATATAAAAAAGAGTTTATTAGATCATTGACTATGGTTAGTTTAATTAGTACTGTAATTATCTAGTAACCATTACTATTTTATTAATTATTATTATTATTATTATTATTATTAGCACCGCGTCTTACTTACCCGTTCGGGTTATACGCACTTACGCTAATGTGTAATGGTAGGGTGATTGTAAGATGAAATGGAGGACCTATAGTTTAACGTGGAATCCGAACTACGCCGGAGGCCTGGCATTCCACACATTCATAAGTTGTGATTAATACACGTCTTGTCAGAGATGAAGGAAGGGTTTGGTTATCAGATAAATCTGTGCCGGAACCTAGGATTGAACCCCGGACCCCCAGCACATAAGTCTGACACCTTACCCCTAAACCACCAGGTCAACCACTCTTATATTAATTATTAGAGCTTTATTTTTATTAAAAAATATTTTTAAAATACCTTAAAGTAGTGACACAACAATGTTGTAGTGTTGAACACAGTTAACTCTGTTAGGAATATTAACAACTGAGTGATTAAATTGACGTGAACAAACACACATATTATTTTCATTGTTCTATATATGAGTATTTTAATTCCAAGAAAAAAAAAATCAAGTAAAGGTGTAAATATTTGCTACTGTTTACTTAGGTTTCTATAAAATATTTCCCTGTTTACTTGACTCAGCGTAAGAAAATATGCTGGCCTTAGCTTCGCCCAAATGAAGCCAATATTTTTATTATTTTCACATTTTATTTGTTTCATTGTCAAATTGTCTTATTTATGTTGAATATTGAGTCTACGAATTTTGAATTTGTATTATTATTATTAGCACCGCGTCTTACTACCCGTTCGGGTTATACGCACTTACGCTAATGTGTAATGGTAGGGTGATTGTGAGATGAAATGGAGGACCTACAGTTTAACGTGGAATCCGAACCACGGTGGAGGCCTGGCATTCCCCACATTCACAAGATGTCTTGTCAGAGGTGTTTTGAATTTGTAAAGTAGAAGCTTATTTTATCACAATAGTAAACGTACATTTCCTTACAAATATTTCACATAAATTAGTAGAATATTTTCATATTGACCAATAAAATATGGATTTATTATTTATTCACTGTTAAGTTAAATCAAGAGCTATTCGTACTTTTATTTTAACCTAGGGTAGGTGACCTGGTGGTCTAGGGGTAAGGTGTCAGACTTCTGTTCTGGCGGCTGGGGTTCAATCCTCGGTCCCGGCATATATTTATCTGATTACCAAACCCTTCCTTCACCTCTGACAAGACATCTTGTGAATGTGGGGTCACCGTGGTTCGGATTCCACGTTAAACTGTAGGTCCTCCATTTCATCTTACAATCACCCTACCACTACACATTAGCGTAAGTGCGTATAACCCGAACGGGTAGTAAGACGTGGTGCTAATAATAATAATAGTATTTTAACCTAGGAAAAAGAAAGGATATATGGGTCGAATAAATAATGTCTTTGGCAATGACTGAGTCAGGCTTTTGAAACTTTAAAAAAATATACATTTTTGACCTGTGTTGTGTAAAAAGTAGTGAAATAATGAATTAGGGCAAACGGGTATGAGGGGGGAGAAAGGGCTATTAATATATACGATAAAAGGCGTCACTCTCACAATAGACTAGACTGCCGATGAGAAGGATATCGAGATTCGAATCCCGGTTGGGTGTGCTGAGAGTGGTTCAAAAAACTTTTTCCACCCTCTCTCTACGCAAATGTGGGTAAACTTCCTTTAAATTCAAACTTCCTCAACTCTAGCTCATTGGCGTAATTATTACATACACGTATAACCTGAACCGGTAGGAATACGCGGTGATAAAATATAATTAAAAATAAATGGATCGAATCCTATATTTCTCGGAATCCGAATCTTTATAATGTACAATTTTAGTAAAGTGAAAATATTTCAAATTTTGCAAAAAATTTTTCCTTAAGAACTTACTGTTCGAACACAAACATAGATTGCTAAAAACATACCGTAACAAATTGTAAAGCTGATATTCTTATTTTGCGGGAGAGAGCGCACTCTCTTGCACTATCCATCTTGTCCTTCTCTCTCAAAAACGGTTGGGAAGTTTTTCAAAGGCTTTGGATAAGGCAGGTCTCCTCTCAAGCGTTGAATCATCTAACTTATCAACATCTTCTTGACTTCTGGATTTCTCCTTTAGAGTTGATTTCGGAACGTTGAGTACCTTTTATGCCTTTTATAAACCCTTTTACTTCTTTCAGAAGATAATATAGCCTTCCTCATGTCACCTGATCAGGGCTGGTCTGGGGGTGGCATGTTGGGTGCTTGCGCCCGTGTCGGTAGCGCCTTTTAAAAAATCGTACACGTTAGCGCCCGCCTAAAATAACCCGTAAGGGTTCGCGCCCGTCGGCGAGTCAAAGCCTTGATACTAGCAACAGGAAGTAATTAAGAGGGCGTATATGACGTTTATTTTTTGATCGGTCTTGTTTCAGAACTACTAGTATGAAGGAATGTTGGTAGGTTAGGTTGGGCTAGGTTAGGTTAGTCATTGCCCTGATATATCTATTCTGTCGGGGTGAAAATAAAACAAAATTTAAATAATGTTAAATAAAAATATTACGAACAAATTTTGTAAATACAAACATTTACCTTCCTTAGAATGATGAGGATTTGAATATAAAGTGGACGCCAACACGCGCGGTTATTTTTCCCTGGGCACGAACACACACGGGCGCAACCAACACGGAGTCGGACTGGGACACCTGAAGACATCCCTGTGGGCCGGTTCGACTTGGGCTAACACAACTATATTAAAAACTAAAATAAAGCTATCCATTCAATTGAAATTGTTGTTTTCATTATATTTTAATCAAAAGTTCCAGTGATAAAGTTTGAGGGTGAACATAATACATAATTTGATACTATTTACGGTATATACAGGGTGGTGCTGAGACAATTAGATAATTAGTAACTTGAAAATTAACATTTTAATTGAAAGGTAAGGATTCACTAGCTAAATAAAATAAACTACATACTAAACCTTTTCACTTTGTGAAGATAACATCACTCAGGCGAGCTCCACCGGACGTCAGGCAAATCTCAGCACGTCCATCACTTTCCTCAGCATGGATCGTCTAATTGTTTCTGCCTCACTCCATGTGGTTGTCTGGGCTACAACACTCGTAGCCCAGTTTGTGGGAAGATTATCCAGTACTAATGTACCGTTCTCCAGGGGACGCCTGAATGTACTAATCGTACTTCCTTTCCATGTACCGATGAGATGAGATGATGGTGATAGTGAGTATAAGGGTGTGGAACCAGTAGAAACACGTAAACCTAACTTAAGAATATTTAACCAAACACTGGTGAGCGTTGGAATAATTTCCCTTTCGGGTGAACTACTCATGGTAACAGCCGGGAATCGAAACCAGGAACTCTAGTTTTGGAGCCATGTGCACTGACCAATATACCAAGGGGCCTATTAAAATATATGATGCATTAAACGTAAAATAGCCCCATTTATTGTTTCTTGTTTTTGTTTATAAGCATTTTCTTATGCCAAACGTAAAATAATTTGTTTGGTGAATTTACCTTTTCTATATTTGTAATATACACAATTAGCGGGTGGACGAACATTTTATAAACTTAAATATATAAAAATAAAAGACACCCCCAAATATCATAAATCAGTTTAGAAGAATTTTTGCTTAAGTCAATAGAAAGTGGATCGAGTAGTCTTATTCATGTATACTGCAGCTAAAATATAGGAGGTTATATAATGAAGTGAGCGTTTTCAAGACGCAGCGATAAATACTCTCTACTTTAGGTTTTATGGAGGCGCCACGCTTGCGTTCGTATCAAAGCCTGTTGCGAGGACTTTGTGTTTCCCGCAAGTCTGGAGGTGGATATTTAGATGTCTGGTCAAGTTCTTAGCGATGTTTAATTTATAATTATTTATAAGTTAATTGAGTGCTAGATCACCACTCTGGAACCTGAAACATCGTGACTACGCCAAAAAGGATGTGAAATCCAAGCTCTGGATAGAAGTGGCAGTTGCAATATTTGAGGGTAGGAATGGATTAAACAATGATAAGAACGAAATGAGCAAGATAAGAACTTTTTTTAATTAAATAAAATCGTAAATTTTACAATATTATACAATAGACAAAAAAACAATAGATTAAAATATTTGTCAAGGGATTTAGTGTATAGGTTGTTTAAAAAATTAGTAATTCCATTGGGTGATACATTTTATTTTTAATACTGTAAACATAGCGATAAATAGCATTTTTATATATAATACGTAAATATTATAATATTTAATGTTTTCCACTGCATGTATAATTTTAAATGGCTATTTTTACATATTGGAATTCTTTTTATGACCTCTACTAACATACATGATGAACGAAGCAGTGAAGAGGATTGAGGGGGTTAAAATATTACTCAGACAGGTATACCACCCACTCTAAATCAAAATATCTTAAGCTCAAAAGGAAACAAATGGAAAGTAAACTGGTTTGAAGAGCAAGTACTGGAACACTTCAAAGTCAGTAATGTGCACACAGAAGATGATGCTGATAATTTCTTATTGTTTCGTTTGCCTATGTTCAAGAAACTTCCAGATAATACCTAAATATTGGCCCACTTGAAAATGACTGAAATCATGAAACAGGCCCTACAATCTGGCTCCCATTATCTGATAGGCTCACGGACAATTCCAGTCAATTATTATCCTTATGATAGTTATAACCAACCATCACAAGCTTCCTTCAACCATATTTTATGTGGGTATCTCAATCACCCAACATCCCCTCCCTTCAAATAATCTCCATATGGAGATCTCAATCAGCCAACTTCCCCTCCCTTCAAATATCCTCCATATGGAGATCTCAATCACCCAACATCCCCTCCCTTCAAATATCCTCCTAATGGAGATCTCAATCACCCAACATCCCCTCCCTTCAAATATCCTCCTAATGGAGATCTCAATCACCCAACATCCCCTCCCTTCAAATATCCTCCTAATGGAGATCTCAATCACCCAACATCCCCTCCCTTCAAATATCCTCCTTATGGAGATCTCAATCACCCAACATCCCCTCCCTTCAAATATCCTCCTAATGGAGATCTCAATCACCCAACATCCCCTCCCTTCAAATATCCTCCTAATGGAGATCTCAATCACCCAACATCCCCTCCCTTCAAATATCCTCCTAATGGAGATCTCAATCACCCAACATCCCCTCCCTTCAAATATCCTCCTAATGGAGATCTCAATCACCCAACATCCCCTCCCTTCAAATATCCTCCTAATGGAGATCTCAATCACCCAACATCCCCTCCCTTCAAATATCCTCCTAATGGAGATCTCAATCACCCAACATCCCCTCCCTTCAAATATCCTCCTAATGGAGATCTCAATCACCCAACATCCCCTCCCTTCAAATATCCTCCTAATGGAGATCTCAATCACCCAACATCCCCTCCCTTCAAATATCCTCCTAATGGAGATCTCAATCACCCAACATCCCCTCCCTTCAAATATCCTCCTAATGGAGATCTCAATCACCCAACATCCCCTCCCTTCAAATATCCTCCTAATGGAGATCTCAATCACCCAACATCCCCTCCCTTCAAATATCCTCCTAATGGAGATCTCAATCACCCAACATCCCCTCCCTTCAAATATCCTCCTAATGGAGATCTCAATCACCCAACATCCCCTCCCTTCAAATATCCTCCTAATGGAGATCTCAATCACCCAACATCCCCTCCCTTCAAATATCCTCCTAATGGAGATCTCAATCACCCAACATCCCCTCCCTTCAAATATCCTCCTAATGGAGATCTCAATCACCCAACATCCCCTCCCTTCAAATATTCTCCAAATGGAGATCTCAATCACCCAACATCCCCTCCCTTCAAATATTCTCCATATGGAGATCTCAATCACCCAACATCCCCTCCCTTCAAATATCCTCCATATGGAGATCTCAATCACCCAACTTCCCCTCCCTTCAACCAGCCTCCATATGGAGATCTCAATCACCCAACTTCCCCTCCCTTCAACCAGCCTTCATATGGATATCTCAATCATCCTCCACGTGGTTGAGGGAAATAAATTTTCTAGAGTGATAACCTTGATTCGACCCACCTCAGTGGCGTAGTTGGCTAACACGCTGGTTCCATGCTGAACTAGACTGCCGAGGACGTGAAGATCTAGTTTTGAATCTCGGTCGAGTGAACTGGGGAAGGCAGGGTTCCTAAATGGTTCTCCACTCTCCCTCCATTCAAATGCGGATTCACTTCATCTAAATTCAACCTTCCAAATTCCTAACCCATTAGCGTAATTAGTACTTAAGCGTACAACCTGAAGGGGTAGTAAGACGTGGTGCTAACTAAAAAATAAAATACTTTGGTTACAGGAATATTAAGAAAAAAAATATAATGGTGCATTTGTAGCTAGCTCTCTTTTTTAGGCAGTTTTAGACAAAAAAAAAGGCAAAGAGCGCCTGCTACGCAATAAAAAATACGAATGATTTTAATAGCGTCAATTTTCATTGAAATCAGCCCGACACTTTAGCTCAGTAGATAATGTGTTTATCTATTGAGCTAAGGGTCCCGGGTTTTATGCCTGGCATGGCAGAAAAAATTATCATTGGTGAAATGTGGGTTTATCCTTTCACAGTGATTAATTAACGGCCGGGGATGGCGGTTGTGTCTGTCCTAGTCTCAAGTTAGATTATAAGGCATATGAAGCCACAACAGGTCTAGCAAACCGGTAGTGAAAAATATATGGCTGGAATAAAAAAGTGACCCAGGCTGGAAACAGTAATGGATTTTTAAAAAAAAGGAACTATAACAACTGCAACAATGTAATATGATGTAAAATATCTGTTTTTCCTAATGGTGACTAAATCACAGGTACTTTTTATACTACCCTGGTGTGTTGCCTACATTCATAATATTGGAGGAAATGCTAAATTTTAAATAGAAGCTCGTGAAAATAAAGGTGCAATTTGTTTCCCATCAAAGTTCATGGACTTCCATTAAGTCTATCCACGAACCCCAGATTAGGAACCCCTGGTCTAAGGTATCACACTCTCAATATAGGTGAATTGCCGGGGATGGGAAGATCGGGTCGGTTGCACTGAGGGAGGAGGGGGGTTTACTAAATTATATCTCATTATTCCTCAAAGACGTAGAAAAGAGAAGGGGTTTGGGGAGTCCAGAACCCACTTGGGGAGGTCCATATATATATAATTTTTTAAAGGTATATTATACTTTTCTAGTGGACCCGGGTGACCTGGTGGTCTAGGGGTAAGGTGTCTGACTTCTGTACTGGGGTCTAGGGTTCAATTCTCGGTCCCGGCACAGATTTATCTGATTACCAAACCCTTCCTTCCCCTCTGACAAGACGTGTATTAATCACAACTTGTGAATGTGATTTGTGAATGTGAGGAATGCCAGGCCTCCACCGTGGTTCGGATCTCACGTTAAACTGTAGGTCCTCCATTTCATCTCACAATCACCCACCATTACACATTAGCGAAAGTGCGTATAACCCGAAAAGGTAGTAAGACGCGGTGCTAATAATAATAATCTAGCGGACCCACCCACCGCCATAGAAAAATTAGCTTCCTACGCCCTTGCTCTTTCTCCACGAAATTGCGGGTACGTTTCCTCTTAAATATACCTTGATCATCCTTACCCCATTAGTGTAGTTAAATATGAATATCCCGAAAGGGTAGTTAGGCGTGGTGCACACACCCAAAATAATCCTCTGGTGGTTACGTCGACAAAGATGCCATAATGTAGGCCGTAATCGAAAGCCTGTGCTGTCGAACAGTTTCTTCCAAGGCCGTTGTTATTGAGAGAAGCAGCTATTTTTGACTCTCCCGGCTTGTTATTGTAACAAGTTTCCCCTGATCATAACAGGGTCCTTTCTCAAGGGAGGAGACAGGGTATAAAAGGTTTGTTTTGTCTATGGTGAAACTACTTTGTGTTCTCGTCGAATACGGCTCGCTTCTGTTTTTCACAGATTGTTCTAGTTTGATATTCACAATCTTCGCCATGCGTTCCGTAAGTACTCAGAAACGCAGAGTTGAACATGTCAGTGTATTATTATTATTATTTATTGTTAGCACCGCGTCTTACTACCCGTTCGGGTTATACGCACTTATGCTAATGTGTAATGGTAGGGTGATTGTGAGATGAAATAGAGGACCTCCAGTTTAACATGGGATCCGAACTACGGTGGAGGCGTGGCATTCCACTCATTCACAAGCTGTGAATAATACACGTCTTGTCAGAGGTGAAGGCAGGGTTTGGCAATCGTATAAATCTGTGCCGGGATTTCAGTGTATAATAATTAATATACCTATGTATTTGTGTGCCACCTTTTTTTAAAAAGCACCGCATCTTACTACCCCTTCGAACTATACGCTTTGTGACACGTCGCTCTACTCATCCGGTCTATCCGCATATTTACTATAATTGGGTAGGAAAGAGGGAGGTATAATTTATAGAAAATTTACCTATAATTAATTACGTAGACATAAAGGGAAAACCATTCAGAAAAAAGCCCATTCCAGTACACTCAACTAGGTTTCGAACCCTTACCTCCTCGCCACTGAAAAACCAGACTAGGTGGTACTGACGCCTTTGTCCACGTGTCCACTGGTGCGGGATATTTTACTATTATATGTACCAGCTATTGTCACTTTCGCTTCAATAAGTATTATGGTTTTAATTAATTTTTATTGAGTACTAATATTTTAAAAGAAAATTATTGATATTAATTCATTAATTTGCTCGTGGTTGATTTGAGTATTTCAATCCAATTAGTAATAAACACGTTCATGAGACCAACGTAGCTAGCGCATTGCACTTCAATTTGATTCAAGAGCCTAGATTTCGATATCTACTTGGGGCTTACTAGTTTTATCAAGGGGAAATTTTCCATTATCTCTTCTTGCTAGTTTATTCCCTTAAAACCCGCACACGCTACCCTGCGTGTAGTCTTTAGCTGGACCAAGAGCACGAGCGTTGTTAACGGGGGTACACGCCCTTTCCCGCCC
>CABEEJ010002339.1:13202-34292 GCA_901482245.1 Timema douglasi | reverse complement strand
CAAATTACATAACATTTCACTATAAAATACTAAATAACATATTTTATTTCTCTATTTTTCAATTGTATTAAACTTCTTAAAACGCATACTTTTGTATTGACTGTACATTAGTCAGGCAACACGAAACCCGGAGATTAGGTAGCTGTATGTCAATAATGTCAATGTCAGTGCCGAGTAGTGACAGAAAGGGCTTATGTTAAGTCTTTAAGTATCGAATTCCATTGCAAGCAGCCAAACTTCCAAGTAATTAGTTCTCCTTTCAAGTTCCAACCGACAACCGAATGTCATGGGATTATTCGAGTAAATACCCAGTACTCAGAAGTACTCCATACTCGATACTCGATTGTACGCGCCTACTCGGACAGCAGCTAAATACTAACAGTGAAAAATCACTGGTATAAATCACCGATATTTTAAAATCACAGTCACTGTATTCACTGATATCGTAAAATCACTGTTTTTCCCATCTCTAGTAGCAAGCTTACCTCGCACGTTTTCATTATGGCCAAGGGCTCTGGAAGCTCGTTGCAAAAAGGGGGAAGGGGAAAGTAGGGGGGTGCCTCAAATGAGAGAATGATCCGGGGGTATTTCCTTGGTGAGATTTTAAACCCTCCATAACTCTTGAAACCACTTGAAAAATATTTATTTCAAAAGAAAATACTTTTTTCTGTGGTTTTTCATGTCACAGTTAAACATGGTAGGAAGGGTGGATTAAACAATACAAAATTTTGGTGTGAAACAATTATAATCTTTACTATATTTGTATTTTATAGGTAATGTTATTATATCCAATGGTGGGTAGTATTTCTTGAGGGACTTAACCCCCAATCCAAAGGAGGGTTCAAAGACTCTTCTCCAGAAATCTTTTGAAATTTGGACGGGCCTAAAAGTTATTTAGATTGTTTCTCACGTGGAAATGTTCTGAAAACTAGATGCCTCTAAATGCTCTTTGAAGCAGCCTGGCAAATTTTTGACTATTGAATGTTTCAAGAATCTATTTGTAGTTTACGTCACCTATATTCATTTTTTGGAAACTAGATGACCCTATTCAATATTTAGAGTGGACTTCTACTGTAAAATTTTCAAATATTGAATGCCTTTATTAGCCATTTAAAGTGATTTTTCTTGATTTTTTTTTTCTTTTGACGCCTCTAAAAGATATTTGGAGTTAAAAAAAATCGCAATTAGAGATCAGTGCATCCTTCTCCCACGCACAACCAAATAAGATTTTCATACCCGCTCCGGTGGCTGCATGATCTTAGGCACTACTCTCGCAACAGACTAGACTGCAGAAAACGAGGAGACTGGGGTTCACGATAGCGATTGGGTGTACTTAGTTTTTTTCTAAATGCTTTTCCACTCTCCCTCCACACAAAGCCGGTTACAATTCCTCTAAAATTCAACCTTCCTAGCCACCAACACATTAGTGTAATTAGTAGATAGGCGTATAACCCGAACGGGTATTAAGACGCAGTATTAAAAAATATCATAAATTTGTGTTTGTAACATGGGTCATCCTCTTTGACAGTAATTTCGCTGTGTGATCATTATGACTTAAAATTACCAATATGGTTATGGCAGGTGTATATGATTGATTTAAAAAAAATTTGTATTATATTATTTGATAAATATCAATTACCCACAATGAGCATGGGCTATGTCTGCTAGATAAACTTTTTTTTAGCACCGCGTCTTACAACCTGTTCAGTTTACACTGATATGCACTTATTACTCTTATTGAGTTTGGGATGAGGAAGGTTGAATCCAGATGAAGTGTACCAACATTTGCGTGTAAGAAGAGTGTAAAACCATTTTGTATAATCAACATCCAGTACACTTGACTGGGATTCGAACCCAGAGCTCCCTGTCATCGGCAGTCTTGTTTACTGCGAGAATGATGCCTTAGACCAGGCGTAGATTTGGGGAGGAGGGGGGAGAAGGGGTTAAAGGGTCAGCACACGTACGTTATTCGTTCACGTTTATTCACTTTTCGATATGACTCACGCAAGTGTTGAAAAAATATTCGTTTTCATGTACGAATATTTGTTATGCATAATGCGTAACGAACGTTGTTCCGCGTAGAGACGGTAAGCTACCACACATCAAAGAAGACTAATAATCGCCTGAGAGCAGTTCATCCACGCATACCGAATATAGAGTATGTGTGGACAGCAGTAGCGGCGAAACTCTGTCCCTCTGGGAATAATTTTCCCTGCCCTAGAATAAATTTCCCCCTAGATATATTTCAAATCCTCTGATATTGTCGAATATGAAGCTGAAAGACGGCCTTAAATCAAACTCTAAATGACTTCAAGATGCATTCTATTGTCAAAAACTTGCCGGAAAAGACCTGTTCAAACAACTACTACACTAGAGGCAGAAAAAGTTAGGGGAGGAAAGCTCTAAATAACTTCCAAGCTCATAAAACTTCAAAAAGGTCTAGGGGAGGACAACTCCAAATAGCGTCTAGATGCATGTTATTTTGAAGAAATTTCAGGTGAAGACCACTCCAAATAGCCTAGTTTCTGAAATAATTCAATTTTCAAAATTTTGTCGGTGGAAGATCACTTCAAAGATTATCTTCTATAGGTATCTAATTATCGTAAAGAATTAAGGTGAGGATCACTATAAATAGCTTCAAGAGGCATCCAAATTTCAAAAATTTCTGGGTGTGGAACACTTTAAATGGCTTATAAAAGAATCTAATTAAAAAAAAAATTCAACGCGAATACTACTAATAGTTTCTAGAGTAAACAGTTATTGATTTTTTTTTTAAAAGAGGGCCACTCCAAATAGCTTATAAAAACTATCTGATTTTTAACAAATTTGAGAGGATTACTACGGTTTAAAACCTACATAAGACCAAATATCAATGATAAACTATTAAATGGCTTTAAACAGAAATATAACATTGTAAGTAATTATGTTAGTTATAATTATGACCCCCTATGAAAATTATCTGGACCCAGCCCTGCCTTAGACCATGCTGCCACCAAAGCGGGTAGTTTTCATATTAAACAATGTACTATAACATTACCGATTATGATTGATAAAGGGGTAGTATTTTGGTTACACTCAAATATTACTTGAAAGTACTTGATATATATTATATATATAACGCCATGGCACGAGCCCACAAGTGAGCTATCTTGACCAAGTGGCCGCCACCGTTAGTGATGCTAGTGCCAACCTTTACGGATAAAGGGTGTCATGTGGTCAGCACAGTGAACCCTCCGGCAGTTATTTTGAGTTTTATCTGTGGGATTAAAAACTCAGAGATCATCCCCATTGTCACAGATGAAGCAGAAACATGAACATTAAATGTAAGAGAGACTAGGAACGCGGAGGCTATAAGAATGAAGTTATCCAGGAAAGAGTAGGGTTACATGAATACATGATATAGTAGAGGGAGCAAGACTGATATGGTATGATAATGTAATGAGGATGGAAAAAGAGAGAATGCCAAAGAAAACTTTGGAAATGTAGTATGTAGGAAAAATACCATAAGGGAAGCCAAGAAAGAGATGGGAGAAGCATATAACAGAAAGAGTCCAAGTGAGATAAGAATAATGGAAGAAATTCAAAGAGTAAGATTGGTGGAAGCCTAGAGGAAGAGAGAAGCATTTTACTAAACTGATCCGGCCACAGGCTGGAAACAGTTTATGGTGATAATGAGATCGTCTTTTAATGATGGTGAAATTTAAATTTAAATCTTCTTACACTATTTATTGAGACTGACCTTTCACCGACTCTTCATGTAAAACATAACGCTATGCAATTATGACTTTAAAAACGTTCATAAATAACCTTAATTGTACACTAAACTTCATGAATTGGTTCAAAAATGCTCGTTACATACCTTTGATTAAAATACATTTCCATATCTACAGTTCCATTTTCGTAGGAAGGGCCTTATTTGACATATAGATCTACTATTCCAACGTAGGCTCATTTTATCTGCAGCTATCACGTTTGATTAATATATGCATATGCATATATATATATATTTATTTTAGCACCGCGTCTTACTACTCATTCAGGTTATACGCCTATGTACTAATTACACTACTGGGTTAGGGATTAGGAAAGCTTAATATATAGTAAATGCACCCGCATTTGTGTAAGGGAGAGTGTGAAACCATTTAGGGGATAAAACTCAGTGCGCCCGACCGGGATCGAACCCTGATCTCCCCGTCTTCTGCAGTCTTGTCCATCACGAGAGTAGCGCGTCTACCTCGCAGCCACTGAAGCAGGTTTTTACATTATCAAATATATATAAATATATTTAATTTATAATGCTAAGTTGCATGCGTACATATTTCATAACACGTATTTGGGAGATTAATTAACTTTTTTGGTGGTAAAATTTGAAAAATTCTACCAGCCATGAAAACAATTGTTTAATAAGTGTAGTTTGTAGGCCAATATTAAGTTTATAGGTACTAAATCTATATTTGGTCCAATCCCCTATCCTCAGCCTTACCGAAGTATCGCTGCGCTCCTTGAGCCAGGTTGAGTCCATCAACACTGGGCTCGCTAGTGTCAATGCTCAGTGATAAAAGCACTTCCAAATATGCATTTGTTAAACAACTCACTTTTAACATGGTCGTCATAAAGGGACCATTGTAATCATAATGAACAGTCTGAGTAAGCTCCTTGTGAGATAGTGTTTTAGGAAGAGGGGGTCGGTTTGCTACCTGAACTTAGCTTTGTGGAAGCTGGTAGATTGACTCGAGAAGGCTATTTGTTTCTTCACTCTAGTGAATCCATGTTTAAAATGAGTTGTCTTAATGCCCCTTGATGGCACCTAGCGATATCCCTGTTGAAGGATTCCCACGGAATGCAGCCATTTTAATCTGGAGACTGAGGGTTTGGTGTATATTTGTCTGTGCTCACGGTGCAAGGTGATATCATATTTGGCCCTTGGGATGAATAACTTTGTATCAACCTGCTTTATATAATGGATTATATGGGGCTTTCTGTCCTCAGGCAATAGTGATCTTAGCGCTCCTAATCGCAGTGGGAGCCGTGCCTCTCCCTCAAGAACCTCTCCAACCAGGAATTATTCCAGTTCTCCAAAGGACAGAGGTCAGGGATGAAGCTGGACAGTTTTCTCTCAGGTTAGTTTTATATTTATCATCGCATCTTACTTCCCATTCTGGTTATACTCTTATTTACTAATTACACGAAGGGGTTAAGGATCAGGAATGTTGAATTTAAATGAAGTGTACCCGCATTTGCGTGCATGAGAAAGTGGTAAACTATTTATGAAAATCCACCCTCAGTACATTCTATCAGGATCGAACCCTGATCTCTCAGTCATCGGCAGTCTAGTCTATTGCGAGAGTAGCGCCTAAGATCATGTGGCCACTGAAGCGGGTCTTAGGTTAGTTTATATTCATCTTTGCTCTTGGTTCAAGAGCAATCTAGTTCTTGATTACACTGAAACTCTTTATTATATGACAAGGCAAGCCTTAATTTTATATTTATTAACCGATAGTAGCGGCTTCTGTTTTGACTTGACCATTTGGCATTGCATTTGCCTGTCCGTATGTGCGGATCTTTGTTCCACCATAGCTGTCAAACATGTGGTTTTTTAAATGTCAGAGAGATTCTTTGGACCCAGGCCGAACATTGTAGGCTTATATGCATAATTTTAAAATCTGATTATCTATTTAAATATGGTGACCACTCAAAAGGTTTTTCCTCAAGTAACTTGATTTTATTTTAAAATTCTAAGCATTCGATTGAACTCCTAGAGTGCAATATTTTAACAGTCTGACATATAATACGAGACGGACATCATAAACTGCAAGAACAATTAATATTTTCTATTAATATAATATACTTTTGAATATAGTATTCATTTGTTTTCTATATAACTTGATCACCAAGAGAAAATATCTACTTTAAATCCAAAGAGAAAATTTAAGACTTTAGTAACGATAAGAACATGACGTAATACTTAGCATGTTTTGAATGGAGGGAAAAAGGTCTATTCTTCAAAAAATTATTATCCTAGTTAGTATTGCCTCTAGTCAACTCAGATGGTCTATGCCCATGGCACATTAAATCAATATTAGCGTTTTAATAAAATAAAGCCTCTAGAAGCAAATTTAAGTGCCCCCCCCCCAGCATAATTGAGGAAATTCTACCTTAATTAATGAGCCGTGATTATTTTTAACACAACATTAAGATAAGTTAGGGTGGAGGGTGGTTATCCACAAAAAAATATATCTCCGTACGTCATGGGCCAATTGCTAAGACACGAACAGCTACCCCTATCTGTAGGTAAATGATCTGAAAGAGAAAGTTGATATATTTTCCATTTTATCTGCTTGAAATAATGCATTCACACTTAAGTCTTGGGAAAATATTGGATGATTATACAATAAGGTATATATATATATATTAAACTCGATTTATTTAAGTCCTGTCCCTGTCGGAATAATTTGCACGTACACACTATTTACCTTGTTATATTCCACTATGGTATAACTTGTAGGATAGGGTCACAGTGTAATCCGTCAAAGGAAACGGGTTGTACATAGGCTATTTACACGATTAGTATTTTTTGAACACATTTTCCATTTTATCTAGACTACTATTTTAAAAATATGGTAAATTAGTTTGTTTTTAGAAATAAAACTAGGAACGCCATTTAAGAGATACGTTAGCGATAGTATTGTCTTTAAATGGAAAACAAACAAAAAAACAAAATGTAATGTTTTTTATCTTAAGATTTAAAAAAAACAGATTCGAGTCGTGAAGCCAAATTCAAACTAATTTAAATGTTTTTTATTAATTTTTTCACTGTCTCTTTGTATAACCTCCCCACCCCCTTCTATCCACGAACCACGTGTCTTGGTTCCCGTTTGGATTGTACGCATACAATTATCACGTTAATGAAATAGGGTTGAGGGAGAAATAATTTGATAGGAAATACACCATTGATTGCGTGGAGGAAGAGTGGGAAACTATTTAGGGAAAAAACATCCTCAATACACTCGACCGGGATTAGAGCCCAATCTCCCGTTATAAATTGTACAGAATATTGCGATAATGATGCCTTAAACCATTCGGCCACTGGGGTTCTGGGATCTTTCCGTCACTTGCAACACAGTTTAACGCAAGAGTGACTTTTTAGACCACGCGACCACCTAAAAAGGTATTGAAAAAAATTATAAATTGCAATTTTTAACATCACTTCCTAAAGGCAGGTTTACACGCTACGATAAATCGTAACGATGGGTTTGACAATTTATTGTTCAAATAAATCGAAAGAGTGAGTACTGTTTACATGCAACGATTTCTTGTCCAATATTCATTGTCGACCACGGTACACTCAGTTATCTTTTGCCACGAAGGAAGTACTGTTGTGGTCGTTATATATCGTTTATTTAGCAAGAAAAGTGAAAACGTCGCAAAGACCAAGAAGAAAGTGGAGCTGCCAGTGGTTGCTTAAGAAAAGGACATTTTCTCATATAAAATTATTGAAAGAATTGCGAAATGAACCCAATGACTGGCGGAATTATTTAAGAATGGATGAAGAGACTTATGTTGAGTTGTTAAGGTTAGTCAACAATTGCCAACGAAACAACGAACTAGTTCGACACAACCTTTCCCGTGAACAGCCAATGCAAACTGAGTCAAATCTTAGCGATGAATGGCTGCTGCTTGTTTACACGTTCCAACTTGTCGTTACGATTCGCAGAAATTGATGCCGGCCGGCATCAACCGTCCAATCCAATTCCAATAAATCGCTACAATGTCCTGCTTACACGCAACGATAAATGGTAACAATTCGATCGTAACGATAAATTGCTAGCACTTATCGTAGCGTGTAAGCCTGCCTTAAGACACAAGTTTTTCAATATACAGTTCTGTAAATGCTCATAATAATTATGACCTTCTCGTTGTGTTTCAGTTACCTGTCAGGAGATGGCACCACGCTCAACGAACAAGGCGCTCTCAAGCCCACTGCTGACGGCACAGACAATGTGTTAGTGAAACAAGGTAGTTTCTCCTACACCTCACCAGAGGGTATCCCAATCAGCCTCACGTACGTCGCCGACGAGTTGGGTTTCAGACCTGAAGGATCCCATCTACCCGTGGCTCCAGCCGTGCCACCCATCAACTTCTAAACCTTCCTAATGGGTTCTTTCATTCCCGCCGAGTTTTATCACTTCACCGCTGAGGCCTCTTCTCTTCTGGTAGAAAGTTTTATCTTCATTTAGGCCTTTTTAACCTTCTAATGGATAGTTTTCTTTTACCTTCTACTAGTTCCTCTTAGTTTATACTTGTCCTTTGTTACCTCTTTACTTGGCTAAAGAAGGTTGCCCATTTCTCTTTCGACTGTAAAATAGAAAAAAACAAGTGTTCATGAATTGTATCTACTCTTTTTATGTACTTTAATTTTTTTAAGCGTAAAGCATTATGGCGTAACATTTTATTTTAATTGTGGTATAGTTTCTATAATAAGTATGCATTACTGTCTAAATTAAAACCCTTAAAAGTGGGATCATACCAAAAAGCCATGTGCTTCTGTAAGCTACCCTCATTTGTTAGCAGATTACCTGTATAACGAATGTATTGATACCATTGTTCATAAAAATAAAATCTCACGAAAAAAACAAAAGCACTTACTTTAATACTCTAACATGATCCTGAGCAAGTAAATCTTATATTATGATAGTTTAATTTACTTTAAGCATAGTTGTAAGCACTACAATTTATTTAATAAATACGATTTTAACTCATTAATATTATTTTATTAGGTTATTTTAAACTATTGGTGTTTAATAAATATTAACACAAAAAGGATTAACTGTAAATAAATGAAAACCCTTACTCTTATAAGGAGAATGCAAAGTACAGTTGATATGCACTGGAGTGGTGGTAACTGATAGCTAACAGAAGATTATTTATTGCACACATTGATTGAAACTCACTAACGTTAATCTATGGTAAAATAATTCATATTTTCTTGGTAATACTCTATAATCCATCGAATGTGTTAATAAACTCTTCTAATAATACTTCCCTAATAATTAATGTACAATTAACTTTTTCGTACCTCATTGAAAGAAAAAATATATTAACAAATCACTGGGTTTTTTTTGTTTGTTTTTTTGTTTCATGGTTGTGGCAACAGGTGATATTATAGTCCATGAAATAATAAATTTCAAATATTATATTCACACTTTTATCTTCTTATAACTGGCCATCATAAAATAAACAAATGTGTTTAGTAATTCAGATAAAGAGCCATACAAATTATTAGTTTTGAAATAAAACAAACATTTTTATTTTGTAAACATATGCATATAAAGATTACCAATATACTTCGGTGTTATCAATGGCCCTATTTTAATCTGGATCGCCATCTTACTATGTGAATAGAACGCAGCCTTTTTCGTTTGTAAAGCATTTTTTTAAGTTAACCACAAAAAAAGAAACATCCAAACGACCATTTTCATAAGTTTGTGTTTCAACAATATAATAAACGGTTAAAAGAAAAGATAGTTAAAAACAAATTATTTGCTGTGAAAGTCTTAACTGCAAAAAGTGACAACAATTTAACATATGGGCTGGCAGATCATGTGGTTTAGCAAATGGGAATATATCTGGTAAATTTTATTTGCTGTAAGCTACCACCACTCCAGATGCGAATCAACGTTATAATTGGTCCTGTGGGGGGTAAATACCTACAATTCCTCCGAAATGGTAACCGAACCATGTCGTTCTTGGAATGAGGCAAGCACATTAGCACACATCTAGCTCTATTGGGCATACAATGATTGTAGGTCTAGAATCGAGCGGAACCTATTCATTCTCCAAGTTTATCAAACCACACTTTTATTCACGCATATACTTAGTCTATATGGGAACAATTGATTAAAAATTCCGTTTCCGTTACTACGACCAACACAATCATTACCTCATTTTGTTAAAAATTACTGTCAACAATGCTAACACAAATTATTGTTCGTTTTACCATTTTTAATAACAGCTGAAGTCAACGGGTTGCAAACATAATTTAAATTTAATACATACTATGCCACAACACTCATTTTGTGATATCTCCCTCTTTTATAATATATACTTGTCCTATTATAGAATTAGTATAAAACCATGCGCATTTATAGTTATTACCATCTCAAGAGAAAACCAAAGGGTGTTACTGAATTTTAAAGAATTACTAACAATCTACTGAAAGATATTGTACTTGCAATTTAAAAAAACGCTAACAAGCTACTGAAAGCTAGTGGACTTACATTTAAGGAAATTATCAACAGTCTACTGGAAGCTATAGGACTTTCATTTAATGAGATTAAAAACAGGTTACTGACAACTATTGTACTTGCATTTTAAAAGGTTGTCACCAACAGGTTACTGAAAGCCATTGGATTTTCATTTAAAGAGGTCATTAACAGTCTACTGAAAGAAAGTGGACTTTCAATAAAAAATATTATTAATAGTCTACTGAAAGCTATTGTACTTTAATTTAAAGAGATTACTAACAGGTTACGGAAAGTTATTGGATTTTCATTTAAAGAGATTATCAACAATCTACTGAAAGCTATTGGACTTTCGTTTAAAGATATTACTAACACACTACTGGAAGCTATTGGACTTTCTTTTAAAGATATCACTAACAGGTTACTCAATGCTATTGTACTTGCATTTAAATAGATTGCTAACAGGTCACTGAAAGCTATTGGACTTTCATTTAAAGAGAATACTAACAATCTACTGAAACTATTGGATTTTGATTTAACGAGATTATTAACAGTCTACTGAAAACGGACTTTCATTTAAAGATATTATTAATAGGCTACTTAAAGCTATTTTATTATAACTTAAAGAGACAGGCTACTCAGCGCTATTTTAATTGTATTTAAAGAGATTTTTAACAGGTTACTGAAAGCTATTGGACTTTCATTTAAAGAGATTACTAACACTCTACTGAAAGCTATTGTACTTTCATTTAAAGAGATTACTAACTGGCTACTGAAGTATATTGTACCTTCATTTAAATACATTTCTAAATGGTTACTGAAAGCTATTGGATTTTCATTTAAGGAGATTAATTATTAACATTGTACTGAAAGCTAATGGACTTTTATCTAAAATATTATTACAAGTCTACTGAAGGCTATTGGATTTTAATTAAAAGAGATTACTAAGGGGTTACTCAACTCTTTTGTGCTTGCATTGAAAGATATTGCTAAAAGGTTATTGAAAGCTATTAGACTTTCATTTAAAGATAATATCAACAGAATATTGGACTTGCATTTTAAGAATGTTTTAATGGGTTACTGAAATCTGTTGGACTTTAATTTTAAGAGATTACTAACATGTTACTGAAAGCTATTGTACTTGCAATTTAAGACATTACAAACATGTTACTGAAAACTATTAGGCTTGCATTTTAAGAAATTACTAACAGGTTGCTTAGACCTATTGGATTAGCATTTTAAGAAATTACAAACAGACTACTGGAGAGCTATTGCACTGATATTTTAAAAGGTTAATAACAGGTTATTGAAGGCTATTGGACTTGAATTTTAAGAGAATACTAACAACTATTGGAGAGCCGTTGCATTTCACGACTCAATGTCGTTGCATTTTAAAATATTACCTATAAGCTATTGAAGAGCCTCTGCACTGACCTTTTATGAAGCGGCTAATAGACAACTGGAAAGGTTAAGCACTTGCATCTTAATAGGTGACTGTCTATTAGAGAGCCGTAGCGTATGCAACTTTTTCAAATAAGTTTTTTAGAGATAAATAAAGATTACTATGAATGTTTTAACTTCTTCAGTGAGCAACGTTTTTTAAATTTATGAAGGGGCTAAAACTGATCTAGATAATGTTTACAACTTTGCTATTATTTTGAGTATTATTTACTTTAATAGTTCTAATCCCTATTCATATTCTAGTTTTATAAGTTAACTTTTAACTGATTTTTTAAAGGGATAAACATTATTTGCCACCATTGTAATAATACGAGAACATATAAAATATAATAAATCAAGCAAGGCTAGCTGCAAAGCAAAGCTAATTGAAAAAAATAAAAAATATTATTACGAAACGTGTGTAAACTTATCTGCTTTTACTAAGGGAGTCAAGTCTCGTAATCAACGGCTCGTTAAGAACCTAGGCAACCCGCTATGTTACATTTCCGTTGGTTAGACTGCAGTCTAATTTTCCAGACCAGACCAGTCATACCGTTCCCATGACAATGGTGAAGGGTTAACCTCTGACATACATTGATATGGTCTTCGCTAGGTGGTGAGATAGATTCCCTTGTAAGACTCCCTTGTTAAACTCCATTCACGGTAGGAATTAATCTCTGAAATATTTTTTTTCCTACCAATATCCTACTAGATAATAGATTTATGGTAGGAAAAAAGACCTTTCAGAAAACCATTTCTACGCTGAACAGATTTTAGAATAAGTTGCCAGTTGTTGTCTTGTGCCCGTCATAGAAGGCATGTGTTTCCCGTAAATGATTTTATTTTTTGCTGTGTTTAATTATTACAGAATAGCTACAAAAAATAGGTATTATCATTAATGAACTAATGGAAAGACACACATTTTGAAGCAGTACAAATAAAGTCTTCAAAAGTAGAGGGTTAACATTCTCATGGATATTTGATGGTGTGTTAAAATGTACATTACACTCTATTTACCCTGAAAAGTAGCAGCAGTCTTACCTTGAACGAATACGCCATGGTATTATCTCATAAGTTAACCAGCCCCGTAGTGTAGTGGTCAGTGTACCTGGCTACAAGCCTAGGGGTCTCGGGTTCGATCCCCAGCTGGTACTTTGGTATTGTTCCCGAAAGAGGAATAAACCCAACTGTTACCAGGGGTTGGTTAGTTAGTTGGTCTAAGCTATGTTAAGTGTTTTCGCTGATTCCATACTCTTATACTCACTACCACCATCACATCATCTCATCGGGACATGGAAAAAGCCTCCACGGAAAGTATGTACGATTAGTACAGTCGGGTGACCCCTGAGCGACGGTACATTAGTACTAGCTAATCTCCAGTACTGGTCTACGAGTGATGTAGCTCAAATGAGAAATATTATTATTATCTCATAAGCTGCGCCATAATGTAACCCATCAAGGTAAGCTGACAACCTTTTATGGTAAACGGAGTGTTGCTAAAATATGTAAGGCCTGGTAAAATTCATGGCAGTAAGACGAATTCCGCTTTTAAAAAATGTATATTTTTAGGATTGATTGTTCATTCTGTACATGAGGCTAATTTTATAACTAGGACAGGGGAAAATAAAAGCTTCACACAAAAGAAGATATTGAAGTAGTTTCACTAGCTCTGATTATGAAGTAGTTCATATAATCAATTTATTGGCTTGTTGAATAATTGATGTCAGCTCCGAGATCTCAGAAAAAGGCAATTTATTATTTTAATGTATTTTAACAATCTAACCTTGGCCACAGAAAGAAAAAATAAACGTTTTTTGGTGTTATGCTGAAACTCCTCGTCTTGCTAATAAAGACCTTAAAATAAAGTTACTGAAGTAAACAAGCTAAACAAAGCCGGAAGAGTACACAATTGTAGGTAACAATGGTGGGTCAGTCGAACAGGAAACTGTCCATCACATAGTTGACCAACAACACCATTATATTCCGCACTGTTGGAGATGCGCTCAACCTGTTGGTCATTTATTTCTTTGTTTTCCTCCACATATATTTGCTGAATTAAGTCACTTCAATTGACCACAAAACTAGTACCGTGTACAATCGGGAGATGAATAGGGGGGACTTCATCCCCCTACATTTTCATTAGGTCGGTATATTCTGGACCACCCATAAAGGGGGTGAGAGCGAAGGAAAATGGAGAAGTATACCCCAGATCTTCACTTCTAAGGGGACCCCAACCACTAACATCTTTCTTTTACAACATAAAGTTTTTCTGCAGTCACAACACACGTGTATGAAATGTAATTTTTGAGTGGTTTTTACTACTTCCCAAACCCGTATCTTTTAATTCGATTAGTTTTGTGTCATAATTTTAAAAGAAACGCGTTTTAACTCTTTATAGGATACACTTAGTTTGCCCTGAGAGGTAACAAGCTTAACTTGATGGGTTACACTATGGTGTAGCTTATAAGTTATAAGATAGGATTATTGTGTAGTCGGGCAATACAAGCCTTCTATCGCTCAGGATAAACAGAGTGTATACAGTTTAAATCTTATGTTAGTAAACATTAATAAAACATATACCTTATTTATTTTTTTAAGATTGGAAGCCTCTGAATTTTCTGGATAACCTTAAACATCGCCACTCCCCCCTTTCCTATTTTTAACCTGAAATAACAAAAGGAAAAGGTGTGGTACTCACATAAAGACTATTTTGCTACATACAATTCTAAATGCAATATTCCATATAATATTTTAAAATTTCCGTGAAAATACTTACTATCGTAATTAAAGACCACATTATATATCAGTGGTGATCATTGGCTACCTCTCCTTTTCACAAACATCATTCGACGAGAGCGGTTAAGTCAACTAAAGGCGAGTTTTTGCGATTGACTTGGTTACCTCTTGGTATCGAGTGTTTTCAACCAAGTGGTTCTGACTAAGGTGGACCACGAAAACGATTTTGAGATTTTTTCCTTCAACAAAAATGGTAGTTGGGGTAGAGAAGATCTAACGGCTGGTAGGTGAATTTATGTAATCAAACTACATGCACTGAAAATTGACGGAAAATGAGCTATTTAATTCTATTCTTAGTTAGATTGGTGCTTATTTTGACTAGTAATAATATTTACACAACATATTAGGCTAAACATATGTTCCCAAAAATAACATTAAGAAAACATGAAGTACGTATGTAATATTAAATAGGCCTAGATCATACATAACTCTCTTTTATCAATAAATAAACGGTTTTTAAGTACTTTCTTACTGTTATGTATTTCTAGCTAGTAATTATTGTCCATTTTAATTGACAAAAACTTAAGATCCAATCCATTGAATACGAAGTTATACTCATTTAAATCCAACAAAATAAGTGATGCTGTTTTGAAATTGGCGCACAAATTATCGGCTCATTGGTCGTAACCATACTGTTTAGTCTTGTCAAGGAAAGCGTTACCAAACAGAGCTCTGGTATCGTCTCGGTCATAAACTGTTCGTTAACATCGATACCAGGTCATACGCGAAAACACGCTTAATGATTTGGTTAGGGCCATTTTGAGTTTGATTTTTGTATTTTACCATGAAAACACCTTTAAAATTGGAAATGTTCAAACTTTTTTAGTTACGCCCTAGACACCCCTTTAGCACGGCAACTAGGGGCCTATCCCCCCCCCCCAATAACTTTTACCACCCAAGTCACCCCAATCATTTACCCAAGACTTCGTCACTTAGTGCAGCATTACTTTGTAATAAGAAAGTGTTTAGTAGAGGAGTTCATAAACTGTGGGCTACGATATAATGGTGGGTTGCGAGCCCATTTTTGATTGGCCGTGAAAAGTTTTTGAAATGTGAAGATTTTGCAATTATCTGGGAAAAAAAAGGGAAATAATTTTGCACGTAATACACGGATACAGGAATCGGGTTTCATGTTCGTGCCTTTAGTGCACCATGAAGCAGGATCATTGCGTGATGAGGAGTTTGTTCTGAAGCTCTTGTATTTGGCAGACATCTTTTCTAAATTAAACTAATTGAATTTGTACCTTAAATAAACGGAAGAAGCCAACAATATATTTGCAATTTACGACAAAATTAGATGATTCATAAAGAAAAACTTTGTGTGGTGGAAGAAATACATTGAAGGCAGCAATTTTGTTTGTTTTGAAACATTTCAAACCTATATTATTGAAAATGAAGTGAAACCAGTTATGACGTAATCTCCGCAATCTCCGCACATCTGAATACGCTGAAATAAAATTTTGATTAATAAGAAATACTACAGTGGAAGGATATTTCCCTTAACTGTTTGTATGAGCCAAAAAATAAACCTAGAACCCCTTTATGATCTAGTGAGCAAGGTAACAAAGAACTATAATTATTTTAGTAAATAAATAATTAGTTTCAATGAGTGGGAGATTCTAGAACCATGTACGGGGTATTGACTGGTAAACTCAATAGGAAGAGGCCATTGGGAAGACTTAGACGCAGATGAGGGGGTTACATTAGAATAGACTTGAAAGAGATAGGGTGTAATGAGGTGGACTGGATAAAACTAGCTCAAGACAGGGATAGGTGGTGTAAGTTTGTAATTGATGCAATCAGCTTTCGAATTTCTAAGGTCATAGAGTAAGTAAATACGTATCAATGCATTTAAATTGTGTTTTAGATGTAAGTAGGTAGGATGTTTTTTCTGTAATTTATATTTACTAAATTTTTTACATATCAGACAATATTATTAATATATCTAAAGTAAAAATAATTGGCTATGAACCTCAATGGTGAGAACGTGGTCCAAACGTCAGTCACATTTAACATTAATTCCTGGTGAAAGTCAGGTTATGATTAAAATCCCTGATGTATATACTGAGGGTGGTTTTTTATAATGATTTTACATTCCTTCTCAATGTAAATACGGGTTATTTAATATAAATTCCAGCTTTATTATCCCCTCCCTCAATGTAAATATTCGAATAGCCCAGATAATTATGGTATTTTTCTGGCTACATTTTTTTAGAAATGTCTTTATAAACTAGAAAAATAATATTGTGGTACTGCATATGAACCCTATTTAGTCAAGTGTAGTATTGGTTTATATTTTTTAATCGTCCTCGGGATTACATTTTCAGAGTAAGCAACAACATTTATTTTTATGATGTACTTCATAAGAGTAGTAATCGTTTAAAAATGTGCTAAAATATTAATAAATATATTCAAAGGGCGTTAAATGTTTACATGAAAACATAGCCGAGATCGACACCATGAATACACACAAATACCTTCCCTATTTATACTTTATATAGGCCCACTTATTTCGTTAATGTGGCGTATAGATTATAAACAAATATACATAATTATATTTGAGATGTGCGTATAACCCGAACGGGTAGTAAGACGCGGTGCTAATAATATATTTGAGACAAGCTTATAAAAATGTCGTACCACGAAAACAAGTGGCCCACGAAACATTTAAAAGGTTTTAATCTAAATAAAATACATCACAAATTAAAGATATATAAATATAGCTTCAACCAAACAGTAAATTTATATATAATTGTCTCTCATGGAAATCATTAAATACTCATTTTGTTTATGTGGTCTATATTAATTGGCACTTAAAAATAGATCTGAATTAGTCGAAAAATGAAGCCTGAACACAGGAATAGAACTCAAGACAAGGACTGGACGTATACTGCTTATTAGATAGCTCAGTGGCAAAGCATCAGTGCGCTAAGTCAAATGTGCCGGGTTCAATCCCCATGTCGAGGTGTCATTTTTCAACTAATTTAAATACATTTAATTGTGGTCTTCCCTATATGGACAATACCTCGATTACAATGATTTGAAACCTGTGTGTTATTATTTACTTCAAAATTGATTTATTTTATTATGATATATATTTCTAAAAATAGGCGTGTGTATAGTTTTTAAAATATTATTAAAATGAATTATATGTGTGGTCAATGTAAGCCAAAATTTAAACAAATCACCCTCAGCTGATTGTAATCATACTTGGGTACCAAAATACACTATAAACTCGTTTAGCCAAATTTTATGGTACCAGGTCCTATCCTTATAATCCATAATTTTATCATGTGAGTTTTTATCTATTAGGGATATAAAAAATTGGACATACACAATGTGTCTTGGAGATAGCACATTTATCCACAGCATGATTCAGTACGAGGAAAAAAATGTGAATTTTTGTTCGAAATAAAGACTGACTATAGCTTACAACCTGTCAAAAAAATCAAATCCAAAATATTTTGTTTTTTTGAGATTTGATAATCGCTTGTGGGATTTACCTTGCTCAACATTACCCAACTAATAATAAACCAAACTTATTTTAGCCTAACTCCTAAATAAACATAATTTTGCTTTATCTTGACATAAACTCATCAAACCAGGAATTAACTGAGATCATGCTGGGATTAGTGACTGAGTCACAAACTAAAGGGCTAAACATGCACGGTTGGTGGAAAATAATTTAAAAAAATGTAATTCAATCAAATATAACACAACCTATTTTTATTCTTACTTATCTGGAGCCAACCCAAATACAAAATAGTATTTAAACATAACTTAACCTTCCAAAGCCCAAATATTGTATTTAAAAAAACTGCAATCGAGTCATACCGACCGAGCAGCCACTATCATTAGCGTTGATAATGCCAACATTTGCATATAGAGGGTGTCATGTGGTCAGAACAACGAACCCTCCAGCTGTTAATCTCAGTTTTATACAATGGAGCTGATATTCATTTATCCCAATAGCTTCTCATTTGTCCTCACAAGTCTGATTTTGACCCCGTTGCAGCCACTGCTTTACAGAAAAATTCTAGGTGTGCCGGGGATTGAACCCGGGACCTATGGATTAACATTCCGACTAATTAAACTTTCTTGAAGAGTGTATCATTTCCTATCAAGGAGTTTACTGTCAATGAAACCGATATGTTACAGATAGGTCAGTACCTAGGAAGGAGGGAGGTGAGGTATTTTGGGAGCTCAAATTTCCTTGAAATTATTAATATTACTATTATGTACTTTTGTATTCCTCCTTAATGGCTTTTATAGTAGTTGAATGGATTCTTGTAAGTTTCATAACACATACCTACATTTAAAATACCTTTAAGTTACTTCAAGGTGGAGATGTAGGGAGCGCGAGAAAACGGGTTTTTGCAGTTTTTATAGAAAAAAACATTTTTTGGTCAAAATAAATAAAATATTGCTACAATAAAAACATAAGAGTTAAATTTTTTTCACATGTTGATATCAACAGTTCCTGAACATCTGTCATGAGCACAGTGGCATTAGATGGGAAACCTTTTAAATTAAGAGAAAAAGTTGTCATTAAATTTCAAGACATTCTTGACAGATATTCAACAACTGTTGACGGCACCACGTGAAGAAAATTAAACTCTATGTTTCTATAGAAGCAATATTTTATTTTGACCAAAACAATTTTTTATATAAAAACTGCTAAAACACCATTTCTAACTTTATCTACATCCATACCTTAATCAGGATCCAATCTTTAACCAATGCTTTGCATCTTCTGTTAGAGACTTAACCACAGGTACAGTAGCCCCATGACTTCTTTGGTGCTGACTGACAGCTCACAGCTGAGAGCTGACGGTTTTGAAAAGTTACCAGACCAAATTATGTATCCCTACGCCGAACCATATGATCTGCAAAAACATGTGTTTAGCAGCTGTCAGAAGTCAGCTTAGAGCTATCAGTCAGCACCAAAGAGGCCATGAGGCTACTGTATAAGAAACCCTTAAATAAATTTCTAGTATGTCCCTGGCAATATATAGACTACTAATTTAGTTCCTGAGGTCCATTTTAGGGGACTTTGAAGAGTTGCAAATGTCATAGTTACTTATTCAACTCCTAAGTTGCATTCTTTTTAAAGTCCTTTAACACCAATGGAAGAAAAATCCAAGTTTTCAACTAGATACGAATCCTTGTTTATAAGTGTAATATGACCCCGCACGACCCAACACGAAGTGCTAATTTCCAAACGCGGGAATAATGAATCGATAAAACACTGATTCGAGAAGACCGTGGATAATTTGTTCCTTGACGAGAATATCTGATGACTGGTGGTAGATGAACATTCTAGATGAAACCAAAGCAACAAACGTTGGACAAGCGGTTGGAGCTCTTGTAGACTTGACGCCAGTTGGGAGCACCAGTACAACTGATAATAAATCAGTTTTCTCGTAAATGAGGATTTCGTTATTTCCTGTATTCAGAGTTTTGTACCGGTCACCCTGACCGGTCGTTGATCTGAGCTGTGTGGCACGTGGGCACTGGGTTGCGTCACTTTGAGTTAATGTCAAGCTCTACCAACTTGATACAGGTCCACCTCTTCTCAGAAGTGACCTCTACTCCCAGCTAAACCTACACTTTATAACGTTCGCACCGGTGACGGCCGCGAATGATGTCTGGAAGGCCAAGGTTTAGGTTACACTCATAAATGTTAACCTCACAATCAATAACCATTTGAACCCGCTTAGGTGGCCACGTGGTCTAAGGCGTCACGCTCACAATATACTAGACTGCTGAAGATGGTGAGATCAAGGTTCGAATCCTTGCTGGGCGTATTAAGGGTGGTTTTCCCCTGAATGGTATTTCACTTTCCCTCCACCCATATGCGGGTATCTTTCCTCTAAATTCAACCTTCCTCCTCCTTAACACATTAGAGTAATTGGTATATAGGCGTATAATCCGAACGGGTAGTAAGATGCCGTGCTAAAAAAAACATTTAAATTAATGATCACCGCGTCTTACTACCTTTTCAAGTTATATATACAATATATATTCTAGTGAGGTGGAAATGACAACGGAAGAATTTTAGAGGTAATCTACCCGCATTTGTCTGGAAGGAAAGTGAGAAACTATTAATGTAAAACCACCGTCAATAGACCCAACTGGGAGTTGAGCCCTGATCTCCCATCTTTAGCAGGCCAGTCAAACACGAGATTGACGCCTTATACCATTCGGCCACTGAAGAGGGTAACATCAATCACAAAAATTACTAGAAATACACATTGAAGAGTAAACGTACATTTCTTGCCTCACCGAGGACAACTACGCTGAAAGTTAACAGTTTATAAGCGAAGTATCGTTAAGTGCAATGTTCTTGTAAGACAGTAAGATATGACATTGGTTCTTACTCCTTTTCCGGAAATTTCAACTTCAGTTGATTTAGTATTTACTATTAAATATTATTTACTTATTTGATTGATTCATAAAATATGTTGATGGGTATTTATTTTTAGGAGCTTAACACACTTGAGATTTTACTACCTGTGACCTCCTGTAACGTTTCACTTGAATTATCCCTTGGGGTGTCTAACAGTATATAGTACTAGACCCTTTCCCCTCTCCCCCCCCCCCCCCCCCCCCC
>CABEEJ010002339.1:0-13120 GCA_901482245.1 Timema douglasi | reverse complement strand
CCCCCCGCATTATTATTTTCAACACACATATTGAAGAATCATCATAGACTCTACCATAAAATATGAGTGACTATCGACATTTTTTTGAGGAATGAATTAAATTTTCAAAATAAAATATAGCCTATATTACTCGCTGATAATGTAGCTTTATATTGGTGAAAGAATTTTTTAAATCGGTCCAGTAGTTTTTGAGTTTATCCATTACAAACAAAAAAACAAAACTTTCCTATTTATAATATCAGTATAGATGTGCCATAAACAGTGGGAGCAAACGATCCAGACAAGCCCTTTAATTCGCTCGGTCACGGAAAGGCATTGTGTAAAAGGTTATCTGCTATGTTGAATTAAATAAATTGACTATCTTTCTCTCTCTTCTGTTTATTTTCACTATTACATCCAACACCATGGTTGTTGTCTGCTTGGCAGAAGCGTAACTAGGTTTGGTGGTGTCCAGGGGAAATACAAAAATGAAGTCCTTCTTAATCAGGCAACCTGCTTCGATGGCCGCATGGTCAAAGACGTTACTCTAACAATATATTATACTGTAGATGATAAGGATATCGGGGTTCGAAACCCGGTTGGGTGTACTGAGGGTGGTTTTTAGTTTTCAAATCTTCATCTAAGCAAATGTGGGTATACTTCCCTTAAATTATACCTTCCTCATACCTAGATTATTAGCTTAATTAGTACATATGCATGTAACCCAAACGGTCAGTAAGATGCGATTAAAAAGGTTTGTAAAAATTCTGACTAAATATGTATATTGGTAGCCTACTTAGTCTGGTTATTTACTAGTTTTAATACCGATTACAAAATTATAAAAATAAAATATAATTCAAAAATGTCCTTAAATAACATAACCTTCAATTTTTTTATGTGATTTAATTTCTTTAATTTTAGTTTTATTAATGATTGGTACTTTTAACACGTTTCATTTCTTCAATGTGTTTATAGCGTATAACCCGAACGGGTAGTAAGAAGTGGTGCTAAGTATTATAAGTATTATACATTCAGTGTGTTTATAGTAGACTAAATTTACAAAACCATTTCTGTTTCATATATATATAATATTTCAAGTTCTAAAATTACATAAAATTTATTCAATTTGTGTTAACTTTTTTATCACAGCATGGTAAATACAGTACCTTACTTTATTCTTACTATAATTTTTATTTTTAATGATTGCTTGTTGATAAACTCATCTTAGAACAAACTTTTTCATTTTTGTTTAACAAATATGAGAATCTAGAACCATGTTTAGGGTATTGACTGGCAAACCCAATGGGAAGAGACCACTGGGAAGACCTAGACGCAGATGGGAGGATAACATTAGAATGGACCTGAAAGAGATATAATGTAATAAAGGGGACTATATAGAACTAGCTAAAGATACGGATTGGGTGTTATGGGGTGTACTGGACAGAACTAAATAAAGATAGGTAGGGTGTAATGAGTGGGACTGGTTAGAACTAGCTCAAGATAGGCATAGGTGGCGTACTTATGTAAGTGCGGCAATGAATTTTTGAGTTCCTAATGCCTTAGAGTAAGTAATCTATATATTTTTGTATATAATCGATTTCTATCAATTAATTATTAATTCGTTACATACTAAAATTAAAAATATTTTTCAAAAATACAATTTTATTAGTAAAAACATTAAACATATCGTGGCTAATATATATTTATAACTATAACAACGCACTTATTTCCCATTCTGTCAATTCATTTCATTTTAGAAATTGAAAAATTTATCAGGGCACAGAATCTAAATATTGTTACTTGTATTTATAAAAAAAATTGGCACACACATGAAATAATTGAATTTTTTGACATTTTATTAACTATACAATAAATACCCAATTTGACACCAAGGGCACGTGCTGCACTTGACGCATCTTAGTTACGCCACTGCTATTTGGTGAATTTGAAGTGATCATGTCAAGTGGGCTGCATCTCATATCAGCAGTCGTATTTCAAATTTGTCTTCTTTGAAAGTTCTTTCTCCTTAACAAAGCTACTTTCCCCCACTGGTAGCTTCAGGCTAAGAGCCTAAGTGTCATAGTGTTAGGTAACTGATCCGGGGGTGTCTCCTAATGTTAGGTAACTGATCCGGGCGGAGGGGGATTTAAGTATCCTAGAGTTATTTATTTTATCCACCACGTCTTAATACCCGTGCAGGATATCCATATTTAATAACGTTAATGGAGTAGATATGAGGAAGGTAGAGTTTAGAGGACGCTTATCAGTTACAATATAATAGTTAATACATACTTACCCCTCAAAATGTGTCCATCCAGCTAATGAGTATTTTGTTTATTGATATATTGATTGTATTACCTTAAACCTTCCATTTTGAAACATTTTTCAAATAATAACATTGATGTATGTAACAATTACATGGGTATTTTATTTTAAACTTAAAATATACATTTATTTAAAAAATAATAAAATTGTATTCACCATGTTATAACCATTTATTTTTTATTTATTTCAGGTATTTAACATACAATTTCTGAATCGACTAATTTTATCATCATACAAGAATTTCTTTGAGCAAGAGCGAAAGGGCATACCCATTTTGCCGGGAAAGGTATTTTACCATACCTTCCAGGGATTTTGTATCTGCCACAATCAACATGGGATAGATTGCTTCACTACCCCTCCAAAGGAAGTTGTGCCACGAACTTTTATCTCTCAGGAACAATACATAGATCCCAGCTGGGTTTGAACCCACGAGCATCGGATCCTGGGGCGAGCACTTTACTCCAAGACCACCGAAGATGATCATGTTATTACTACTACATAAAATATGTATATATATATATATATATATACACATATTTTCAATCTGATTTACATACGTTAAACATTTCACATACCCATTTTAGATTAAACGTACCTTTTTTTTAACGACTGTGTGTGTGTGTGTGTGTATATAACTTATGATCTACCGGTATTCGTTTAGTCGTGACCAAACTCTGAATACATATAAAGACTCGCCAGGACATCTTCTGGTGTGGTTTTTCATATTCCTCCAGGATAGTGTGTCAAAATGTGCAAAATTATACACACAGTAGCTTGGAGTTAGCATTGGCATAAAGTATCATAAAGTGTTCGGCCACACTTTTTAATTAGACATAACTTTGTTCTGACTGCAATACTATTTATTTAACCAGTTGAAACAAGCATACAATATTGGAAATATGAGGAAATGTTTTTAGCCGGAATTAAAAAAAAATTGTATATTAAAAGGAATTTCAACAGAATTTGACATGCAATTTGTACAAATTTAGCACATATTTAAATTGGTATTTTTTTCTTCTATTTCAAATCCAAGCTTTCCAAAATGTTTTAAAAGTTGGTCTTCAATCATCGTTTGATTGGAAATAAATGCCTTGTACAGTACAATTTGCATAGAAATACTTAGCTGACAGCTAGAACAGTCACTAGAGTCCAATTTCCAAATGAAGATTCTTATCTGACAAATAGAACAGTCACTACAGTCTAATTTATATGGAAGATCCTTATATGACATATCGAAGAGTCACTACAGTCCAATTTACATAGGAAAATCCTTACATGACAGCTAGAACAGTCACTACAGTCCAATTTCCGTGGAAAGATCCTTATCTGACACCTAGAAATGTTAATAAAGTCCAATTTTCATAAGAATAGACTATTATAAAATACAAAATTTTTAGTGGCCAAAATTGATAACACTTTACTATTTTATTGGTGTTATTTTATAGGTAATGTAATATATTTCAAAAGTGACAGCTGCAGATAACATACCTAGCGTATGAATACGGGAAAGTAGATCTAGTAACTTTTATAATTTTAAAATAAGGCCCTTGCTATGAAGATTGGACTGCACATATATCACGCACATATGGAGACATAAGCATATAAATGTGCATGTCAAATTAAAATTGAATGCTAATGAGGATGGCAGCTAAAATTGTATGCAGTAGTTCGATGAATAACTGATTAACATTTTCGTCTAGTTCTGTGCAAGTTCATTTTCATATTTTGTTTAAAGTATTTTGAGTACTACGTCCCCAGGTTTGTTATGATAAATTCATGTGCTAAGTCTTACCTTTGAAAGAAGTATTGGACTCAAAAATTTAATAAAATGATTTAATAATATCCGCTAGTGCGGATAATTGAACAGGTGCGTGAATTCAGGTGGGGATAAAGACGTTGTGTATACGGGGCGGATATGACTGTCTTCATCCACACAAAGCTCTAGAAGTAGACTATTATTTTCTTATGATTGATGTGTAGCGATTTCGGTTCTGTAGCAAATTTTAATCAACTATGAAAAAACTTTTGCAAAATTAATCTCAATTATTTAATAGAAAGTAGGTCTGTCTACCTCGGTGGTCTTGGGGTAAAGTGATCACCTCAGTACCCGATGGTTGTGGATTCAAAACCAGCTGAGGTCGACGGATTCTTCTTGAGTGATAAAAATCCGTAGCACAACTTCCTTCAGATGGGAGGTAAAGCCGTCTGTCCCATGTCAATTGTTGCATGTAAAAAAACCCTGGAAGTTATGTCAAAATACCTTACTGGCAAAATTGGTAGGCCCTTTTTAACTCGCTCATAGAAATTTAGTGTGGAGGGCAACGGGGAACCACTTATTTTTCTGATCTCCCTTAGTACACGGGATTTCTACCAGATAGTGCAGACAGCACTAACCAGCATAAGGGGTGAGTCCATGCCCAGCTCCGGATGAATAGAAATTACATCAAACCAACCTTCGGATTGTTCACTTAAGAAGAAGATAAAGAAGAAAACATGCCTACTACCTTTGGTAATCTTTAATTATTTGTTAACTATGGTTCTCGCAGTCGTACAGAAGTGACCAATTTTAAAAATATATAGTTCAACTTGAGAAATTCATATAAATCCCTTAAGACAGTGATTTTCAGCCCAAGGGGTCGCAAATTATATTATGTGGCGTCACGAAGCATGCTCATTTCTCATAAAACCAAATGATATTAGTTTCTTTTTCCATCACCGCGTCATCGTCACTTATTATACCCCATCTACGGTAGGAGAGTAGGTAAGTAACAGTTAGTAAAAGCTACTAAATCTACTCTCATGTATCCTTTCGCCAAACCATTTGATCTGCAACACATTATAGTTATTTACTGTCACCTTCGGAAGACAAAACTTTCACAACAAATATTCATTTTATTTTAACCATTCCTACTACATCATCTGCTAGCTGTCAGCACCATCTCTAGCGAATGAAATATACCTGTTTAGGCTATACGTATATATAATTATAATTACTCTAATCGAGTAAGGGTGTGGAAGGATGCATTTTCAGGGGAAATCCACCCAAATTTGTGTGGAAGGAACGTGGGAAACCATTTAAGAAAATCAACCCTCAGTAGACCTGACTGGAATTCGAACACTGATCTCCCCTTTATCAGAAGGCCAGTCTAACGTGAGAGTGATGCCTCAGACCAAGAGTCTCCAACATTTTTTGTACTCGGGCCACACATTTTCGCGTGCAAAAGTAAAAAAACGAATTAATAACATTTATTTTGATATTTTTTGGGAAATCAACATGATATTATTCAGAACCAAAGAGAAATGTAACAATTACAGAAAAAGTCAGCTGGGCATATATATTTTCAATAAAAAGAAACTAATATTTACTCAAGGATTGTAATGGGAGATTTCAATGTACTTAACAAACCATGGAGTTTTGCACAGCAAGATCAACGAAAATGATGGAACTGCTTTTAAAATTTCAGAATATTGCTTAAATGAGGTTTCAAGCTCGAGGTGCCCATTATTAGAATGGACTACACATGCTCATCAGATAAATTTGTTCTTTAGTAGGACTTGACATATTCCATACTTTATTCTTGAGAATTTTCGTTCACACAGGTTGTTTTAACAAAAATTGACACAACTCCACAAGTAAATCGCTTCAAATTCGGAAACTGCGCAGGCTGTAAAGATTTATAAAATGGTATCAGATTTCCTTCTTTATACATGTGTTTCAGTATGTCAGCTGATTCGAGATCAATAGTTTCAAATTGAAACTAGCTTGTTAGTATTTCAACATTGCAGTCAAATAGATTTTAAACTGCCTTATTTCATCCATTTTTCCATCAAGATAAGAAAACCCCCGCCAAAATTGTTTCAGTCATAAATGAATTCTCATGAAAATGAAGAAATAAATTCTGCTTCACGTTATTCATACAATTTTTCACAAAATGGGAAGTGAACCAAATTATGAAGGTTCACCTCTTCTTCAAGTAGCATCATTTTTGCCGTGGATGCCTTGAAATGCACGAACACATCACAAATAAAATTTGTTTTAGCTTGCAACTTTAGATTCAATTGATTCACGTCCTGTCACGTCTCCAAAAATGCCACTTTCCATAGCCAATAAGTGTTTGATCAAAGTGGTGAGGTTGCTTCTTCTTTGTGAGAAATGAATACATTTATATGTAATAATCTATATTTATAATACATAGTCCATATAATTACTTATTTTAAAAATGATATAGCGTCTTTCATGGCTTTCCTTTTATAGCCCTCCGCTTGGACACTTGGAACTACCTAAAAATCGTCACAAGCCGTTCTGTTGTAGGTATAGGGAGTGACATCAGCCGTCTCTTAAACCATGGTGTGAGGACTTTAAACATATGGGGCCTGCGAAAGAAAATGAGGGTTTGCAATTCTAACAGCACTCTGGCTTGGTGTCATGGGAGGATGCACGATTCTAGACAGGAACTGGCCATGTCAAATATAGCGAGTGGTTAAGAAATAGCGAAAGAAAACTTTTTTAAATAAAATCTTGGGGTGGGCTGGATGTGGCCAGCGGGTCGTAATTAGGAGATCCCTATCCTTAATCGATTAGTCCAAAGATGCGGGTAATGATTTTAGCTGTATGGATATACAGTTTTCTGTGTAAAGTTATATTCTATAAATGGTTGATATTAGATAAAAGCATTAGTATTAACATATTACAAAAATCATACACCTGATTGTTAACAGTTTTTCAGTGATAAATTTGATTCTAATCTATATTTACTAATCTTTAAACTACCAACTTACTTACTCTATGGCATTAGAAACTCTAAGTTCATCGCTACACTTACAAAAGTATAGCACCTATCCCTATCTTGAGCTAGTTCTATCCAGTCCACCTCATTACACCTTATTTTTTTCAGGTACATTCTAATGTTATCCTTCCCCGTGTGTTTGGTATACTCAACTATCTCTTCCAAATGAGTTTGCTAGTCAGTACTCTGAACACGGTTCTAGATTCTTCCATTTGTGCTGCATATCCTGCCTACCGTATTCTACGAGATTTTAATATCCTAACTATGTCTTGTAATGAGTACATGGTATGTAACTCATCATCATGTAACCCCTTCCAATGCCCAGTAGCCTCATTCCTTTTTGAACCAGATATTTTCGTAGGCACCTTGTTTTAGGACACCCTAAATTTGTTTTCGTCATGTAAGGTAAGAGATCTCGTTTCACACACACAGAGAAAAACTGGTGAAATTATTATTTTGTACTAACTGATATTCCTAGTTTTACATTTCTTGACATCAGGTGAGATGTCAACAACTTACTAGCCGAGTAAAAGCATGCATTTTCTGACTGTATTCCTTTGCTAATTTCCACTCTAATATCGTTATTGATAGTTAAAATTGTTCCAACATATTTAAACTTAAGCCTTATCAAATTATATGTTGTTCGAACTAATATCTAAATTATCGTCCCCAATCTATGTTTTCTTTGTGATTACATAGGGGTATACTTAGTATGATCAGCGTTTACTACACATTAGCAAACTCTTCATAAATGACTAATTATTTATATGTTTTATTTATTTTTAAATAATAAAGATACATAAAGAATCTAACACAGCTATGATATTGCTAAAGTTAGTAAAATATATAAAATATCTTATCACACTTCTAAATGCTTATCTTTAAGTCACAGTGAATCTTAATCATTTCTTCAAACAGAATAAATTAATTTTGTTCAAAACATATAAAACTTTTTATCATAGATTTGAATGCTCATCTTTAAGCGACAGCAAAAATTTAATCACTTCTTCAAACAATTAATCCAGTTAATTATTGAAATGTAGGCCTACTTCTATTTAATTAGTTTCAGTATCATTTCTATCGGAAGACTTATCAAACTTTCCGTTTCCAAGTTTCTCATCATCTTGAGAGAAGTGGTCCGACGTAAATATAAAATTTAATGCAAAAATAAATCAAAGTCTTATAAGCCTTCACGGGCGGTTTGCAAGCTCCTATTTGCCGATAGAGGGATTGCCAAATAAAATGGGATTATTAAACACTACTTTAGAACATAAAGAATTTATCATGAACTTATGTAGGTATTAATGTATGTATAATTCTATTTTAATTACATTTTCTTTAGTAATTGATTGCCTCTGTGATCTAGTGGTTAGAGTTCCTGGATATAGATACAGGGGTCCTGGGTTCGATCCCTGGCGCTTCTAAAATGTATCTGTGAAGCAGTGGGTCTGGAACAGGGTTAAACTCAGTCTTGTGAGGACAAATGAGGAGCTACTTGAATAAATGAGTAGCAGCTCAAGCATAGAAAACTGAGATTAACGACTCTAGGGGTCACTGTGCTGACCACATGACACGCTCTATCCGCAAATGTTGCCACCATCATCGCTAACTACGTCGGTATAGCTCGGCTGTGGGCTCACACCATGGAGTTGTTTTAATATAATAATTGTGCTAGCCGCTTCGGTGGCTGCATGGTATAAGACCTCACTTTTGCAATAGACTAGACTGCCGATGACAGGCAGATCGTGGTTGAATCCGAGTCAGGCGTACTTAGGTTTTCCCTATTTTTTCACTTTCCCCCATGCAAATGCGGGAACACTTCCTCTAAGTTTAACCTTCACTATCCCTAGAACTTTAGAGTAATTAGTACATACGCGTATAGCCCTAGAGGATAGTAGTAAGACGTGGTGCTATTTTTTTAAAATTGGTTGGAGTGCCCCTTTGGTTTTATTTAGTTGGCTGTATTTCCCAATCGGCCATCGTTGTAACATTTAACATTTCATTTTCAGTAGCTTCACTAAGCGCATAACTTTTGACGCTTCTGTATTTATATAGTTTGTGACACTACTCCAGGATTTGAATCGTTCCTATAGAATGTGTTTTTAAAAGGCACTAAACTTTTTTTATATTAGAATATTAGAATCAAAGACATATCTACAGCCTCCACATATAATCTCATCATTTCAAAATCGCTCACACATTACTCTGTTTCTTCCAAATTATGAGAAAGTTCTAATAGCTAGTAACAATAAGGAAGTCCACATATTTCCGGGTATATATGCGATAAATCCTTACGTTCTATATTGTATCTAGACTCTACGCAAACTTGCCAAAAGAATCTTTTCAAGTGGAACTCCTAATAAGCTGATAATTAATAATAATGTTTGAGTAATTATGGGGTAGACTACACTGAATTTTCACAGGAGAACGTCTCTATAAGATGAACATTAAGGGGACCTGAGGAAAGGGCAGTGTTTTTACAGTTTTTATAGCAAAACATTTATTTGGTCAAAATAAATCAAATATTGCTTCAGTACAAACGACGATTTTAATTTTTTTCACATGGTAATATCAACATTTTTGAAAATCTGTTAGGGGTGTCCTGGAATTTAATGACAACTTTTTCTCTTCATTTAAAAGTTTGTCATCTAATGCTGCTATGCTCATGACATTATATTCAACAACTGTTGATAACACCGTGTGAAGAAAATCAAACTCTTTGTTTGTACTTGAGAAATATTCTAATTATCTTGGTCAAAAAAATCTTTGCTCTAAAAGCTGCGAAAACACTGGCCTCTTATAACTTTTCCCGACATCCCCACCTTAATCTTCCTTTTGAGCATCTTCCGGCTGATTCTGTGTCATTCCTTAAGTAATAGATCTTGACGTTGATGTTGTAAATACAAGTTTAAAAAGGTCTAGTCGGAATTACTTAAAATGATAAGTCTCGTATTCATCCCATGGATGTAGGATGCAATAGTACCCAAAATATAATTGATAATCCACGTTTCTTAACAGAAAATTATTCAGTATACCTTCATGCATCTTTTGAAATAAAAAATCTACTTGAATATCTTCTACAGGCACAAAGAGAGAATTAAAGTTTTCTACCTACCTCATGAAAATTTTGGAACCAAAAATTAGTAATACCAACGTCCGCCCTCCCCCTTCCTAAAATAAGTAGTTACAGCTTTATCACTTTCATTATGGAATGTGAAAGTAGAAATAAGTGTCACAAACTATTTTTTTTTCTATTTTTTTTATCTTCAGATATTTCTGTTTTCTACTATATCACCTTCACCCTAAATTTTGACCAATATCACATTCACCCCACCTGACCCTAAGTGTTTAGCAAAATATATCAAATATTTAATTTGTCATAATCATCAGCATGTATAAGTTTTATATATTCTCTAACCGTCCCAGCGGTATAGTGTTCAGCGCACCTGGCTACCAATCTAGGGGTCCCGGGTTCGATTACCGTTGGTACCATAAGTATTTTTCTTGAAAGGGAAACTATACTGTCAGTCACCAGGATCTGGCTGGGCTTAACTAATTCTATTAGTGTCACACCCTCATAATCACCATCACCTCATCTCATCAGGACATGGAAAGAATGTACGATTAATACATTCGGGCTTCCCCTGTAAGTACTGGCTAATCTTCCCACAAATTGTGCTATGAGTGATTTAGCTCAGACACACACACACACACATATATATATATATATATATATATAAGGTGTTCCACGATACGCTTAAAACGAAGTGTAACTTTATTCTATATACATCTTTAATTTCATACAGTATTAAATAATATAAAATATTTCAATAGTTCTAGTTTCTAATGCCTTTATGCAATATAAACATAGACAAACCTTTAAAATTTTAGATAGTCTTTCTAAAAGTAATAAATATACCTCTATAGATAATTAATTACCTGTCAATCCTGGTGGATATCCTTAATCTATACATCCGTCAAAACAGCGTAAATAGTCGATAATAAAATATAATAGTTTATCATCAAGACTTAGGAGCATCGTGTGTTTGTGTAATGTTCTCAGATGACTGACGTCAGAGTATGGTTTCCATATGATTAAACCAAATTAGCTGAGCTGACATACTTGCTACGAAAATAAGATAGCTCAGCCCCCGAGCTTTACCTGAGATATAATAATATCAGAAAAATGCATAGCATAATTTTAAAGATCAATGATTAAGTATTGTGATTGTATCTGCATATTAAAAAAAGTATTTTAAATAGCTCTTGTATAGATCCTTTTTAAATTCACCCTCCTTAAGGACTCCGTTCTTCTCTTACTGACCCATCAACGTTTTTAAACAATCTCCTCTCCCTTGCAAAGTACATTGAAAATTCGTTTAGGAAAACATTGTGACAAATAATATTCTTCTTGAGCTTCTTTAACACATAGGTAACAACATACTAGTTAAGCATAATGTAGGCCTACTTTTTGTTAATATGAGTTCAAGTTTATTTAAAGAGTCAGTCTAAAATGTCCTAACTCTCCTGGATGAGCTATTGGAAATGTCAGGTTTAAACTCAGGAATAACTCATAATTGATAGCAAATAATCCATAACACACAGTGCGCAAGAAGTTGAAACAAATCATTTTCAATTATAGCTTTCATAATTGATACACATTGAATATTAAATAATGCATAATACACACAGTTGTTTTAACTTTAAATTTATATGCGATATGCACGGACTTGGGCATAGACGACCCTTGAACATGAGATTTATATTCTTCTGATTTTTTTAATGGCTTGTGGTAGCCATACTTGTTTGTTGTAAATGAACTAGTATGTAAACTTGTCTTAACCTGGGAGCTTGTGCGCACTTAAAATAATAAAATAAGCCTCAATATGCATTGAAGATTACTATAAATTAATTAAATGGCTTAATATACTAATATATATACATAAGCAATAAATGAGTGTCATTATTTCCCAAAGAGCATCATGGTTCACAAGGCTATGTCATCAGAAGTTGTTTATTTTCATTATTATGTCGCTCTTGTAAAGGTGATATCATCTCCTTCGATATTTAGCTATGTAATAGCAGCTTTATAGATCCTCTTTAAGATAATCTTTACTTGTTGTGTATTTTATTTTTAAGATTTTTCGTATGCCTCTACAAAATTAAAACTGTCTAGCATATCAACATTATTTTTTTCTATTAGTTTTGATAGCTCTTCAATTTCCATCCATCCCCGGACCCTATTTTGATTTCCTAGCCTTTCCACATTTATATTATCTGGGGTGATATTTTTACTAATGTGCCGAATTTAAATGTTCTCCCGCATTAAAAGGTAGATTTTATAATGGAGAAATGTCAGGCTACTGCCCTCCCCCAACACATTAAGCTCCCACTTTTTCATTTTGAAATCTTAAGACCTATTCTGTTATCCTAAATGGTTCTTTTACGGGCCTGCCTAATTTAACTTTTCATCCACATCAAAAATAGTGTTCTACATTAGTTGTACAAATTGAGGCGTCTTGGACGCGAATAATAGGTTTATAAAATATGGTTTTATTTAAAAACTGATGTTGATTTATAATAAAGGGTTCATATAAATAGCCATATATGTATATATATGGCTATTTTATATTAACTCTTTATTATAAATCAACATCAGTTTATATATATATATATATATATAACTAATCTGCTTTTATTGATAATATTTTAAAACAATCGAAATATATCTGGCACAATAAGACCCAACCTAATGATGTTGTTAATTTCAAACATTTTAATCCTAGATTGTGTCTAGTTAGAAGCACCCATTTTTACGTATTTCGCAAAATATTACAAAGTGAACTCTTTGTGTAACGTCCATCACCAGTAAGACAGAACGTCATGTTTCAGGGCGCAAAGGGGTAATCGGTGGTGTCTGGTGGTGGGGGGTAATAGCTTGTTGATAAGGGGAGGTGCGCGGGTATCGTTCCCGCGGTGGTGGGGGTATGATTCCATGCTGCATTCATGTTTCAGGGCGGTGAGGGGAA
>CABEEJ010002338.1:104269-115108 GCA_901482245.1 Timema douglasi | reverse complement strand
GCATATGTACTTAGGTAAACCTTATAATGTGCACATATAGCTTCTTTTTTTTTCTTCAAAAAATCAACAATTGAGCAAGTTTATTATTACATCAATTTTTATCCAGACACCTCAGTTGGCATGACCACATATTTGAGTAACTTTATAATTAATACTTATACAATAATGAAACTTCACTTTGGGTTTACTTATTCATACTAAGGCAAATTCAAGCTCTCCGCTTCAATCATATTTTATTAAATTTTTCATATACAATAAAACCTTGTATTGAGAACATAATTCGTTTTGTAAACGTGTTCATAATACAAAGCACTTGTATATCAAAGAAAATTCCCCCCATAAGAAATAATGGAAACTCAGATGATTTGTTCCACAACCCAAAAATATTTAATCTAGAAATGATTAAAAGAAAATATTATTTTTTTAACTTTTTTTTATATTTCTCATTTAAATGTAACTGTACTCTAATCAAATTTATTTATTAAATTTAATCGTGGCTGGTTTGAGGTAGACGAGAGAGGGGAGGAGGAGGAGGAGGAAGGTTATTGTTTACGACGACTTTCATTGTCTCTAACGGAATCACTGCTATATGTTGGCTCACTGGAATCTTTTTCTCTTTGTGCGACTTTAACAAGGAACTTATCCAATGACACTTGCTTTTGCCTCCTTTTTAGAATTTCGTGGAAATGTGACATTGAATTGTCTCCTAACAAATTCATCGCTCGGACTGTTATAGCCTTATTCGGGTGGTGTTCTACAAAATTTTGGACTATTTCACAAGTTTTACACATCTTCCTAATCTCATTTGAAGTGAGGGATTCCTCCATCTTTTTCTCCTCCTCCTCAGATGAGATCTCCATAACTTCTTGCAGTTGCTCGCGATGCAGATCCATCAGTTCGTTGGTGGTCATTCTCCTGGACATGTTCCTCCACAAGCTCTTGAATGTCGTCCTCATTCACCTCCAGTCCCATGGTCTTCCCCAAGGACACGATTTCATTGACAACTGTTGTCTCCTGTTCATGATCAAACACCTCAACACAATCAGTTTTCTCCAAGCAGAATTGAAGGTTATCTTGGTGACTCCATCCCAGGCTTTATCGATGATCTTGAGACAGTTTACAATGTGAAAATGGCTTTTCCAAAACTCTCGGAGGGTAAGGTTTGTTCCTTTGGTCACCTTGAAGCATCACTGAAATAGTGCTTTGGGGTAAAACTTTTTTAAAGTTCGAAATGACCTGTTGATCCATGGGCTGGAGTAGTGGAGTGGTGTTAGGCAGAAGGAACTTCTCATCACAGTTAAAAACTGGCAGTGGCAGATAACACTCGGAAACCACGAGCTTCTGGAACTCGGCAACAAACGCCTCGGCTGCCTTAGTGTCCGCACTCGCAGCCTCTCCATGCCTAAAAACACAATGGATACCACTTCTTCTCTTAAAGTTATCAAACCATCCCCTGCTTGCCTTGAAGTCTTCTTCATTTTCTATCGACGTACTTGGCAGTTTGCTTACGAGGTCGACGTACAAAGTATTTGCCTTCTCATAGATAAAGTTCTCGGCCACAGTATCACCTGCTATTTGCTTCTTGTTTAATCACACGAGAAGCAACTTTTATACATCTTCGAGAAGTTGTGGCTGTTACTTTGATACTCTCATGACTCCTTTTGCTGCATCTAGCTTGTTTATTTCTTCTTTCTTCTTTAATACTGTACCAATCGTCGACATAGACTTGCTATAAAATCTTGTGATGTTGGATACTCGCATAACTCATTCATGCTTCTCAATGATTTCCTTCTTAACTTCCACCGTAATCATCTCCTTCTCACGACCTACCTTTTCAACCTTTTTTTTTTTCATGGGGGCCATTGTTGCAATACAGTTACTAAAGAACAGTCACTACACTTGGACTCAAAATATAAAATGCTTTACTAAGCACACACACGGTCACAATACTATAATAAACAGTACCATATAAGCTTGCACGGATGTTGACTATACCTTACGAGGGAGGCACATGGACTGAGACCAAGCATGGGAGTCGATGACCAACATTTCCACAGTGAGAAAGAGAATGAAAGAGTTAGAGATAACAGAAACATCTGCTCAGTTGTGATCACATGACGCTTGGCAGACAAAGCGTAACCATAATACTACTCGTATTGCAAGACATCACTCGTTTATCAAGTTAAAATGTATTGAAATTTTTTTGCTCATCTTGCATAACACTCGCAGACCAAGTTACTCGCAGTCCAAGGTTTTATTGTATTCATATTTACACCTTAGATTAATTGACCACTGTTGTGGGTAGCTCTAAACTTAAGAAACTGAAGAAGATGAAAATTTGAATATGTATTTAATTAAATTTGATGGTGTACACCTCAGTTGGGTTTTTTTACCCTGAGACTGATCCCTATACTGTTTGACCACTAATTCAGGTATTAAGAAAACAAATAAAAATATAAGTTTAAATTTGGCAAGAGCTTATATACTTTATATACCCAGTCAATTTCACTGAACTATATATACTTGCGTGATTGGCATTTGGGGGAGGGGGGTGCTTTATTTTAATTTGAGTCAATTTAAACACATTCTACTAAATAAAATAAAACTAACTGATTAATAATATTAATTGATTTGTAAGTAAATAATAAGTACCAAAACTGATATTCTGGAATGTTTTCTAAACTCAAAGATGATTACAAAAATATTACATTTTAGGCTATTATTTTGTTAATTGGTGCTAATACAAATCCAATGTGAATACCTGTACAATACAAATACAATTTATAGCGAAAAAAGGTAACACAATTTTTTTTAAACTATTAACTAGAATCACCCTCAATACTTCCAACTATACCAGCAGACATTCAACTTTACACTGAAGGAACAAAAAAAGTAACGAATTTCTCAGCCACTTGATATCATTACCATACTAACAAATATTAAATTGGGGTATTTTATACCCCATTGTGCCCACTTAAGGAGACTTTAAGTTGTGCATCTCGGTCATATTTTGTTTCAGGCTAATATTATTAATTTGGCACCTTAAGTCACATGGCCAGGGGTATGAAAAACAACATAAAAATTGAAAACTTGGCTTATATTCATAAGGAAATTTGAGAATGAGCACACATGTGGTGTTCTACATATTGTGATCCTTATACCTTAGACTGTGTGACCTCTGCCCCAGGTACTAACTTCTGTTACATTTACATATGCTGCAATCCAAATGCCCTAAACCAGGAGCATGCATTTTGGGTGTTCTTTATTTTTTAATCATATATTGTCATCGGCTCTATCGCTATACAGATTCATCCACTATATAATGGATTTAGCTTTTTTCACATTTGTTTTATTTTATCAACTCTTCTATCAAATCTAAGCAAAGATTATGGGTGGATAAAATTATGATACTGTCCACGTATAAGCCATTGATCATTGCTAGGAAAATTCTTTTCTAGTAGAGTTTTTTTAAAAATTAAATGTGTAATATGGAGAGTTACTAAATTGCTATGCAGACAATATAATTTGCTATGGTATGTCCATTCCATTTATCCCAAAAAGTAGCAGTAATACTTTTGACTTATGGCTTATAGCTTCACCACAGGGGAACTAAGTAGAGTAAGTTTTCTACCCTCCATTAAATTTAATTTTTTAATCCTTGAGAATTTAATGTTTATATAATATCATTTCAAGGCAATGTACTGTATTTCTTCGATTCTAAGACACACATTTTTTCCCCATTTGAACCTCTCTAAAAACGAGGTGTGTCTTAGAATCGATGGCGTTCTAGTTATTTTTTTACCAACGCTCTACTATAAGATAGTGAAGATAAAGATTTCTCAAAAGAATTAGTGATATTGATTCAGAAGGGAGTGATGAATAACATACCTACTGAAAAATATTTCTGATACACAGAGTATTTTAGCTTTTATTTATTTTCTTGGAATCAAAGATTTTTTCTGTGGGCGGTACTGAAAAATTAAGATGCGTTTTACAATCGATGGCGTCTTAGAATCAAAGAAATACGGTAGATTATCACAAATATTTCACAGATCATAGAATGTTGATTTAATTCATTTGGAGCAAGCTGCTATTGGGTGAGTGCTTCTAGGTCTAAAGCATACTATTCATACGTTCTGTGATTAAAATGGCTGTTTCAAACCAATTGAAAATGCATTATGTAATTATAAATTTATGTTAAGGAGCTACTTAGGTTAGTTGATGAACCACATTTCCATTTTAATTAATTGATTTATAGATAGGACCAGATATTATGAGGGTCATACTTGATTTGATTCCTATTTTCTGCGTTGAGTTTACAATAGACCAATTGAATTAAAAATCTAATAGCCGAAGGATTTCACCATCTAGATATCATATTCTGAAAATTGAAAAATGACACCTGGACACGAGAATTGAACCTGGGACCTTTGTCTTAGTACACCAATGCTCTAACCACTGAGCTATCCAGGAATCATCCTGTGCCCAGGGTCATTCTTCACTCATATTTTAAGGCAGAGTCTATGACGGACACACGGAAATCATTGGCTACAAATGTGTGATTTTATTAAGCTCATGAGCTATCAGGCATTGTACATGTGGCAACATTAAGGCAACTACCAAGTCAAAGGTGATTGTGTTATCTGATAGCTCGTGATCTTAACAAAATCACACATTTGTAGTCAACGATTTCCGTGTGTCCGTCATAGACTCTGCCTTAAAATATGAGTGAAGAATGACCATGGGTACGAGACTATTCCTGGATAGCTCAGTGGTTAGAGCATTGGCGTACTAAGCCAAAGGTCCTGGGTTCGATTCATGTGTCCACGTGTCATTTTTCAATTTTCACAATTGAATTAAGACATAAATGAACTTAAGGAGCGTTTTAATGTTCTAATTGTTAAAGTATAGGGTGAGTATCATTTCATTATCACTAGGCTCAATCACACTTTTTGCTGGCAAACTTTTTGAAATGTAGAAACATTTGTTGTTGAGTTTCTTCATAAAGATGACTGCTAAATTAAACAAAGTACTGAGTCAGTCAAAGTGTAAGTCACTGCCCGTTGCATAGCTTAATTTTCCTTCAGTTCATATTTCATTACTTGCTCAGACACTCTTGAAAGCAGACAGGAGAAGCTTTGTGGCAAATATTAGCTGACAATGGGACCTACAGTTTTCTGATCAATCTTCTTGCATCTCTGTTTAAGTAATGGTTCACTAAATGCATACATCATATAACATGCAGATGCCCTTTTAAAAAATTCTTCTAGCTACTACAGATACTCAACAATAGGAGTTACTGGCAAGAATAGGGTAGAATTTATTTTTAAAAAATTAATTGAGGTATTTAATGTGATCTTTTTTAACCGACTGAATATATCAGCACATGTCTTATAAACTAACTTGCTGCCGACCGTTAGTTCCTCACTGTGAAAGGAAAACCCACATTTAACCAGTGATAGTCTTTTCTGCCATGCTGGGAATCGGACCCGAAACCATTAACTCAGTAGATAGACATGCTACCAACTGAGCTAAGATGTTGAATGTGTGAACTTTAAGATATGTTGTAGACAACAAATTTTCAACTTTAATTTAGCAACCAGTTTGAAGGGCGAGATTTGAACCAGAATCAAATACGTCTGAATAATGTTAAATACTTCTTTATTGCCATTCAAACTCTTAATTTATCATAATTGTGATTGGGCTCCTCATCAGATGTAAAGCTTGAGTTGAGATTAGGTCTTCAACTCCAACAAGGTAATAACATAAATTACTTATTTGCTTTGGCACTTATCTATGAAATGTTGTGGGTGTGATTGTATCAGTTATCCTAAAATAATTTCACTTTCCACTTTTAAGTTTCCACTTGTTAACCTTTTGTAGCAAAGCTTCATGAAAAGTCTTTATTGCGTTTATGATTAGCTATAATTTAACATTTAGAAAATATGGATACACACATAATGAAGGATAACATACACCATTTTTATTACTTTAGTCATCATGAACATCAACTGTTCCCAGCCTGTGGCAGGGTGTGTTTAGTAAAACACCTCCATCCTCCTCGATTTGTTCACCATTCTAATTCTACCTCCTTAAATAGCTTTCATTATTCACATCTCACTTGCACATTTTCTTTTATCTGCTCTTCCCATCTCTCTCTTGGACTGTCATGTGATCTTTTTTCCCACAAACTTCATCTCACAATTCTCTTTGGCATCCTCTCCTTTTCCATCTTCATTACAGTCTTGCTTCCTCTACTATCTCATGTACTCATTGTACCCCCACTCTTTCTCGGATAATCTCATTCACTATCCTGTTTCTTTTCATGACAGTTAACACGATCCTCACAAACTTTAATTCATTGGCTTCCCCTCTCATAGTCTCTTACATTCATTGTCCATATTTCTGCTGCATATTTAACAATGGGTACAAATTATGCCCTATACAACACTTGCTTACACTTCAAGGGTACTTCTCCATAGCAGGTCACTTACACACCTAAAGAAAGTTAATACTAGATCCTATATACTCCCACCCTCAACCTCAATCACGCTTCCAAGATATTTTACACTTTGTGCCTTTCTCAGTTCAACCATCTAACTTTATAGCTTTACTGGGCCTTATCCTCAACCTTGTCACTACCATCACTTGTCACTTTGCCATGCTAAATTACATTCCGCAATCTTTCACTTCCTCATTCCATTCCTGTAGCTGTTCCTGTACTTCATTACTGTACTTTCCTGTTAAAAGGTTGAAATTGATTAAAAATAGCTCATAAGATGGATTTGATTCAAATATCTAGGTTGAATTTGAGGTAAATTAACAATAGGGTTTTTTATGGAAAAATCTAAACTAAATAAAAAATGTAAATCCATTGTTAAATTTAGATTACATTTATTAACTGTAACAACCAGTCTTTCTTTTGTATTAATGTAATAATCTTATCTTTGCATTTGATTCCTTTCACCTTAATGATCTAGTTAATTTTAGTCTTACAGTCAAAACTCATCTAAAGATTGTTTTTTGTGTATAAGAACTAGGCACCTTTTTCATACTATATAAAAAACCAATGACAAAGACCATCAACCATTGATGCTATGGTGGATCAAATACTATAACTTAAAATGTGCCTCTAAACAAAATCTAGGTTAATTTATGTTGTGGGGGTTATTATAAATGAAATATAATGTACGTTAATTGGGGTATTATATTCAGGATGAATGTTGAGTTAATTTTTCAATATTTATTCTCAATAAAATATTTTAATTGGATCATATTTGTGATGGAATCCAGGGAAATGGACCTTATCTTCCACAAACAAAATGTTCAGGAGAGCCAATTTAATTCTGTTGGGTCAAAATATCGTGTTTTTGGAAACGCTTCCTAGCATATTTCTGAGCAACTAAACATAGTTTATATTTCATATTTTACATGTTAGATAACATCTGAAATAGGTGATTGATATTTTGTTGAGAGTTTGTTCAATACTTACAAATTTAATTGCAGTTTTCTCAAAACAGGGTTATTATATGTTTAATATTTTGTTAGATAAAGAAAATCTATCATCGCCACTGGATTCAGATTTTACAAAAATCAATTATTAACTCAGTTTTGGTCTTGGGGAAGATAAAGTCCCTTTTCAAGCATCCCATCACATTTAAGTACATTCATTACTTAATATATTGTTTAAAGAAAATTGTTCCAATATTGTCAAATAGTTTGAATCTGTCTAATCTATCATAATATAAATGGTTGAAGGTTGTATAATTCCTGATGTTGAAGACACCCAGTCCCAGTGTTGTAATTCCTGCATGACACACCTCAAATCTTTGTCAACACACCGAATGACATGTATTGATGTTAATGTTTGGTACTATTTCTTCCCATCAATATTTTCAATCATATCAATTTCAAAAACTACATTTCAGACTTATAATTACTCCCAGCTCTATAGGTTGTAAGACAATCCCAGTAAATGTCTCCTTGGATGTATATTGTTGCTTTTATGAGGTGTTAATAAATTATTAAGTTGCATGTATCTTTAATATTTAAACTTTTAGTCAAGAACTACTCAAGAATTTGTATTATTTTTCTTTATGGGTTATTTAGTATAGCTTTGTGATACTTTTTTTTTTAGAGTTTTTAATTTTATCAAATAACTTTAAAACACAATTTTTAGGCTATCACAAAATGTTATCATTTTATATTTTCTTCACTTGACATTCAATCCTTGATATGATTGAAATATTCTAAGGCTGGGCTGATCCTGATCATCATTTGACTACGGCACATTCAGTAAGCTTATGATCAGTATTTCAAGGTTGAACCGAGAGAGAGAGAGAAATTCAAAGGAAGCTAAAACTGGGGAAGATTAAAGGGAAGTTAAAACTGAGGAAAATAAAAGAAAGTTAAGCTGGTGAAGATCAAAGGAAAGTTAAAACTGGGAAAGATCAAATGAAAGTTAAAACTGGGAAAGATCAAATGAAAGTTAAAACTGGGAAAGATCAAAGAAAAGTTAAAACTGGGATAGATTAAAAGAAAGTTAATACTGGGGCAGATCAAAGGAAAGGTAAAACCGAGGAAGATTAAAGGAAATTTAAAACTGGGTAATATTAAAGGAAAGTTAAGACTGGAGAGGATTAAAGGAAAGTTAAAATGGGGATGATTATGTTGAGGTATAGGTAAATTTATATTACAGCTAATATAAATGTAGTGGCACCTGTGGTGCACAGGTGTGTGTGCAATGGAAGCGCTACTGTTATGTGTGCATGGGACTGAGGAGAGGCAGTAGTAATATGATTGTTGCCGCACCCGTACACACTTGTTGTCTCTTGTACGGATATAGTTTTCTTGTTCATAATTTGTATTAATGTTTATTTATGATTATTAACAAACATATCAAACCTCTAATTAGTTATTCTCGATTGGTCTACAACCTCTGAACATAAACCTTTTCTTATTATAATTCAACATGGTTGCAGGGCATGGTTAAAACGAAAGCCCCAAGATGACAGATGAAATGAAAATTCCGGTTTTTGACGGCAAGGACTAGAAGTGTTGGAAAAAGAGAATCACAATGATTTTAAAGTTAAATAAATGTGGAGAGGCAGTGAAGAGAGAAAAAGGTATTACAGATAAAGAGGACAAGTGGAGTGAAAAGGACTTGAAGGCAATCAATGTGATTACCAATGGTACTTTGAATGATCAGCTACAGTTTATAAAAGACAAAGAGACTGAGTATGAAATTATGAAAAAGTTCGACGAAATGTACTTAAAGGAATCTACTGCAGTGTAAATTCGTATACGAAATATATTAGATAAATTGAGGTTAAAAGACTTTGAAGATTCAAGTGCCTTTTTTTACTGAGTTTGAAAAGTTAGTGAATGAACTTAAAAGTGCAGGAGCATTAGTAAGTGAAAAAGAAAAACTGAGTTATATGATTAAAATGCTTCCAAATTTGTTAAGCTATGTTGGTGATGGACTTGATGTACTGAAAGAAAGTATTCAAACTGTTGAATATGTAAAAAGTAAAATAAAAATGGTTGAATTAAAAGAAAGAGAGGAAGGAAGCAAAAACAGTTCAAGTGCATTTAAGGCTGAAAGAAAAAAAGACAAAACATGTTTTAAGGGTGGCAAGTATGGGCATTTCAAAGCTCAGTGTATAAGCATGAGACCAAGTGAAAATTTGTGGAAGGCCAGAGGCAGCTCTCAGCAGCAAAGAGGTGGACGCCATGAACAACAACATTGGCAACATCGTGGCGGCGGTGGTAGAAGAGGAGCCGTTCGACGCTCAAGTCAACATTGTCGAGCTGACGATTGGCAACAAAGGCAAAATCAATAAAGACAGTAATAGAAGCAGTTTTAATACGGAAATCGAGTTAAAACTCGGATTGTAAAACTCGTATGTGTAAGTTAATAGTTGCATTGGTAAAGTAGTAGGGTTACTTGATAGTGGTTGCTCTGATCACGTCATAAATAATGATGCATATTTTTATGAATTTGATGAACTCAAAGTACCGGTAAATGTTAAAGTCTGAGATGGTCGGGTTTTAAAGGCAACTAAAATAGGTAATGTTTTACACAAATTCAATGTTTATGGTCAAATGGTGGAACATAAAATGTTAAAGGTATTTTATGTGAAAGAAATGGATATAAATTTAATCAGTTATGGCAAATTACAAATAAAAATAAAATAATATCATTAGGAAATATTTCAAAAATATACATCCAAATGGAGATGTAATTGCCTTAGCGTGTAAGAATATTTGTTTTGTGTCATATGACTAGTGAAATTGTAAAAACTGAATCAAATATAACAATCAAATTAAATATGACAGGAAAGATATCATAGAACATTAGGTCATGTAGATTTTAATTATCTAAAAACAATGTGTGATAAACGAATGCTTGAAGGTTTGCCAAAGTAACTAAAGCTTGATTATTTGAAATGTGGAATATGTTTGCAAAATAAAATGCATAGTTTGCCATTTAAAAATGAGAGAATTAGAGCAAAATAAATATTACAGATTGTACATACCGATTTAAATGGACCACACAGTACTACAGGTTTAAACGGTGAGAAATATTTTCTAACTTTTATAAATGAATACAGTAAGATAGGTATCAAATCGAAAAGTGAAGTATACAATTTTTTTTATTGACCATTCATTCGTTGGTGACCTGGCGGTCTAGGGGTAAGGTGTCAGACTTCTATGCTGGCGGCCGGGGTTCAATCCTCGGTCCCGGCAAAGATTTATCTGATTACCAAACCCATCCTTCACCTCTGACAAGACATCTTGTGAATGTGAGGAATGCCAGGCCTCCACCGTGGTTCGGAT
>CABEEJ010002338.1:53982-100586 GCA_901482245.1 Timema douglasi | reverse complement strand
GGTACGGCTTTAACTGAATTGACAATAGTAAACACCAAGCTATGTGTTTTGTTTTCATAGACAACAGGAAGACAAATTTCACCAACAGGTGCAATCTCAAAACTCCCAAAAGCTTCAATATAAGTTTTAGGAGTACTTAGCCTAGAACTATAATCGGGTCCAATGAACTCAAAAGGCCTTAAGGGAAGGATGTTAACTTCTGCCCCTGTGTCTAGTTTGAAAAGTACAGGTTCGCAGTTAATTAGCAATGATATGCACCAATGACAATTGGTATTAACAGAATTTATAATTGAAAGAGAACCTATATCTGAATAACCTGAAACAGGGGGCAAAGGGTAGCCATTAGTATCTTGAAATTGACAAAAATAACTACACTCACCAGCATTTGAAGTCTGGTTAGCAACATTATTATCAGCGTTCATAGCTCCTAGTTCTAAAGCACTACGACCACTAGAAAAACTATTTGTGGCAACACAATTTCTGGCAAAATGGTTCATACCTCGGCATCGATTACATCACTTATTAATTGCAGCACAAGGCCGGTTTGGATGGTCATAACCGCAATGATAACACACTTTTCTAATAAACTTTTCACTAAACTTGTTTCTGGACACCCCAAGATTTTCTTTGGGGTCGGGACGTAATGGTTCAGTTTGCTGTAGATTGTTCCAACTTCTTGATTGTCCTGTTCTCTGAAGGTGGCACCGATTCTGCACTTGGGAGGTTTGGGGGGTGGTTGTTTTTCTACTCACTTTAAATATATCACTCTGCGAGGATCCCCCTCCATCTTCAATGTTTTTCAAGTTTTTGTATGCTAGCTCCACTGATTTGCAATATTCTACAACTTATAGGGTAGTGTCTTCCCTAAGAAGGTGTTGTTTTATTGACTGTGAGTTCACACCCAATACTATTTGCGCACACAGCAATTTATCCTCCTGGTCACCAAATTCACAAGGTGTAGCAAGAGCTCTGAGTTTTGCATAGAAGTTTTCAAACGGTTCACCGAGACATTGTTTCCTATTAAAAAAATTGAACACAAGGATGGTTTCATTCTTCTTCGGAATATAGTGAGATTTAAGAACAGACAATATACCATTGACTGTTTCCTCTTCAGGTTTGATGGTAGTTAAGGTTTTATAGAGTCGGACAGCATCTCGTTCTAATAGGTTTTTTAGCCTGGCTATTTGCACACCCAAAGATTTTGTTCCAGTCTCCGTCGCCTCAAAATATTCTAGAACTTCTTCTTGGAATTCATCGAAATTCTTCGCCAAATTTCCGGCAAGATTAAGTGACTTTGGTTTATTAAACTCCATATTGATAACTGCTTCTTTACAGGATGAGATAATTGTATCCACAAATTTAAATCACAGATAAATCACTGCAGACACTACCGACTGCACCATGTTTTATTATCACATACAAAATTAACTTTGAGCCATGGTCAACAATCTTAAGACAGAATCAATTATACAATGAAGGTTATACAATAAATCCATTTTAGAACAAACACTAAAAGTATCGTACACAGTGAGGCCAACTGATAAACAAATATAAACACTTTTCTGAGTTAGGCGCTACTATACAACTTATTAAACAGGAATGATCCAAAGTTGATTTTAAAAAATGTTTTTGTTATGTAAGTGAATCCGTAACTTTATTGTTATTATTATTATTATTTAATTCTCTGAGTGATTTTGAAGTGATGCATAATATGCATATAATAGGATTCTGGTAGAAAAGGAACAATCTGACATTTACAAATGTTTAAAACTACCTTCATATATAGTCATATATCAAGTCATGTGATCTTTTGGTCTCATTTTTGATAGATATCATCATTACCTATAAAATAATACATTATATATTAAAATACTTTCAATATTGACAACAAAAAATATATTTATATTTTATAAAAGTTCCTTCTCGCCAGAACCTTGATATGCTATACAGTACAAGGTGTCTTTAAGATTGTGCAGACAGCAAGATGATGCAGCAGAAGGAGGCCTACTGATGATAGTTGGAGGTATGTAGGTATTTGGAGAGTACTAAACAACTTATGGTGTGTGTGTGCAGACCGTGAGATGGTGCGGCAAAAGGAGGTCTACCGAAGAGAGCTGGAGGCACGCAGGGAGCGCAGGCATCTGGAGAAAGAGAAAGAACGGACACTGAGAGAGATAGTTAAGAAGAGAGAGCGATCTCGTAGGAAAGAAAGAAAAGGAGAGTGGATGGGGAAGAAGAAGAAGAAGACAAAGAAAGTAAGTAACATATGGGACTTTAATTTTTGACAAAAATAAAAAAAAGATGTGTTTAATTCTTTTAAACGGATACTGTTCTTTCCTTATTAATTTAGTACATTAAATATAGTTATCTATTCTTTATTATTTATAAAAAATCATTTTATTTTATTTTATCTTATTTCATACTAAAAGAGTTGACAGCACTGAACTTACACATTTAATTTGTGAAAATAATTGTTATTTAAATTAAAAGTAAATTTATATATTTTAAATAAATTTATCTTTACAAAGTTGCTAATACTGCTTTGGCACATTTTATTATATTTTTGTTTCCTCCGGCTGTTAAGTTGGGGCTGGTCAAGCTGTAATATAAAGTGAGGTCAGCTTGTAACTTTATTCTTTTGAATAGTCTTGTAAAAATTATTCTACCATGCTAATTGTTTAAAAAAAAAAAATTTAAATAAGCTTTTAAGGTAATCATCATTTAGAAATAAACCTGGAACTAGTTTAGGGGAAAATGTTAAAACAAAATCACAAAAATGAAGAATTCTACAAGACAAAATTGTCTCCCATTCTTACAAATTGTAGGGTGACCTGGTGGTCTAGGGGTAAGGTGTAGGACTTCTGTTCTAGGGGTCCGGGTTTCAATCCCGGCACAGATTTATCTAATTGCCCAACCCTTCCTTCACCTCTGACAAGACGTGTATTAATCACAACTTGTGAATTTGAGGAATGACAGGCATCCGCCGTGGTTCGGATTCCACGTTAAACTGTAGGTCCTTAATTTCATATCACAATCACCCTACCATTACACATTAGCGTAAGTGCATATAACCTGAACGGGTAGTAAGACGCGGTGCCAATAATAATAATAATAATAATAATGATGATGTTACAAATTCAGCTAATACGAGCTCATCTGCAAGTACCAGTTCTTCACACACACAAAATTCAAATAGATACTATGGAAGGGAACGTCTAAACAAAACTGGCTTGGTGTCATATAGCAATAACAATGTAAATACTGCACTATTTTATACAGCTTTATCTGATTCTTACATTTGTAAACATTTTAAAATTAAAAATACATTGGAAGTGTTGGAAAAATGTAAAAGAGAAATTATAAAAAAAGGAAAGGACTTGCTACTACATCATGTATTTTTTGTCGTAACTTTATTAATGAAACTAATTTTGCTACATCAAATAAAATAGTCTCAATTAGTGAGATAAACTTTTGATTTGTGGTCTAAGGACACTAAGTAAATGTTTCACAGCAGGAAATTCATTATGTGCCATACTTGATCTACCAAGACCTCATAAGAAAATCAAATACTACAACAATGTGATTGGCAAACCTTGGAAGAAGTTGACAGTGAATCCATCTTGACGCTACCAATGACACAATAATTTTAATTATTGTTGAAGAAATTTCCACAAACCTTCAATCTAATTTAGCCATATCATTGGATGGTAGCTAGCAAAGGAGAGTACACAGATCGTTGAATGGAATAATTTATGCTACAGGCTTAGATACGAGGAAGTATTTAATATTGAAATTATGTCAAAATTTTATCAAGACAGTAAACTGGAAATGCATTATTATAGTGTAAAACACAAGAAAGTCTGTTAAGTTAATTTTGAGGTTACAGGTAAGGAATGGAAGCCACGGGAGCTGTTTAAATATTTTCTCGCCCTGAAGATACTCGGGGAGTCCTCACTTTAAAATACACAAGTTAGTGTGTTTGGGACATGCACAAAAACGTCTTGGAGCCAGATTACGTCACTAAAACAAATACATGAAAGGAATGTGTTTGTCTGACGACAACAAATTGATTGGTGGAAAAAAGAGGCAGGTTGACAGATTCTGAAATTGACAAGCTACAAATATAAATATAAATATGGTGCACCTATTAGGAGAAATATAAATAACTTGGCTGCCACGAGGAAAGATGTTGGACTACTTTCTTTCATAAATGCTCAGCAAATGAATATCCGTATAATGGTCTTTGCAGTGAAAAAAAAGGTGTCCATTCCTCAAATCAAAAGCTCTAAGATGTTCTTAGAATTACACAAATAATCTACATCCTGCCATTTCAGGATCAATAAAACCAGTTTATGGAACCAGAACTTATTCAAAATGGTCTTCATGGCTGAATATAAAAAATTCCATTGAGTCATTTAACTCTATTATCTGGTCAAAGAGTCCACAAACAAGATTTATAGGGCTTTAAACTATTTAAAAAAGGTTTGGTAATGGAAATAATGGTCAGTTGAAGGTTTTGGAAAACTTTGGGATCAAGCTTGGTGTCAATTGTAGGAAAGTGCTTGAACAGCTTGATCAAGATAGACTATTATCAGCAAATAAATTAGTGTTAGATGTTTTCAAACTGGCAAGGCAACAAAACAGAAATGTCTAGAGTCGATTAGAAGACATTGAAAAACCAGATACTCTCGATTAAAGTGAAGGAATACATTGATAGTATTTTCAGAGGCTGTAAAGGACGAGTTAAACTTTAAGAGCCATCTCCCGAAAATGTAAAATTTTAGTGTTTGGAAACATTTTTCTCAAACTATGTTACCTATAGAAATATATTTTTGCACACTTGCTAACATGGCCACACTGTAATTAAAGAAGCACCAACAAGTTTATAATTCATTAAATATATGTACAGTAAAAAAAATTTAGTCACAATAAGGGGAAAAATAATATTAAACAAATATAAATAAAAATTAATATCAATGGTTCTGAAGGCTTATACCAAGACACTAAGTCTTTGGTAAAAATTGCAATCAACAATATACATCATTTACTTAGATAAGCCTACCCTAAGTTGTTCATTTTAACATGTTAGTATAGGGGAGTCAAGGTCGCCTTAAGGTTCCTGATCTACCTCAGTTTTTCTTTGTTCGTTAGCCATATTATGAAAAATTATCTCTGTCTCTAAACATACTTTTATAATATTAAATTATTTGGCTCAATTTATTTTAAAGCCGATAAAGTTAGGGGTTTGGTATTAGGCTTCAATAAGGTTTAGAAGGCTAGTGTGCATTCTCAAACCAAGTATATTATGGCTAATTTTTACTTTCGCTCGATCCCTTGGAGAATGAAGTATGTGTTTGTCAAAAAAATTGAATTTGAGAATTTGATAAATGTTTACATTTTATGGCCCCCTGAAATCAAAAAAGTTGTTTCCTTAATGCCATCTGTCTGTTGGCCTAGAGTCGAAACCATTCTACCGACTGGGCTAAAAGTTGGTAGGCTATCTTATATTTTTGTAAGGTTCCCCCAAGGAATGGTTGTATTTATATATCTAGCTCTAAAATTAAGGTTAGTTTACTTTATAGAAAAAATAGGAAAAATTGATTTCTTTCAAAATCCGCTTGAATGATTTTGATTAAATTTTGTTCATCCAAGCACTGTATAACAATACAAACAAAATGGCTGATCTCATTCTCTCCCTTAAAAATGACTGAAGGTATTTTACATATGCAGAAATTTACCATTTTTATCATATCTATGTAACTATTTGAGTTAATAAATAACTTTTCATCTGAAAGTGTAGTATCATTAAAAATTTAAAATAAACTAAAAATATATTTTTGTACAACCAGTATATTAAGAGATATTTACAAATATATATTTTAAATTGAAGTTAGAAATTGGGATGGAGTTGATTGTTATGCTCTTTGATGAACAGAGATGTTACTTTTTCTTAATTTTTATGTAAATTGTGTATTAATTAATTTATGATCATTGGTTGAATTTAATGCTCTTTTTTCCCCCATCATGTTTCTGCTATTATATCTATTCCATTTCACAAATATTACTAGTTTTAAGTAAATGCCTTGATTTTTAGATAAAGAATGGTGTACCGTACCATTTATTTACACATTGTGGTTTCCATGTTAACTTGGTTCTTAACATGAGATGTCAAGGTTCATTACAAGCTTGAAACATGGAGGGGTTTCTTACATCTAGCTCTTTACTTCCCACTTTACCTTTTCCTTACTGTTTCTAATAGCCTTGTGCTGGGCAAATCTATGAACGGTTTGTTGGAGTAAATGGTAAAATCAGCTGATGATACTAAAGAAATTCACTCAACGTTATGTTACTAATAGCAGCTGCACTTCTTTGTACAGATGACAAAGAGAATGGTTTGTCTGGGGAGATGGACCAGATGGTGGTCACAGTGTCCGATGATTCAGAGCTCGAGGAGACTAAAGAAAATACAGAAGAGCCCCCAAGAGAGCAGGAAGAAGAAAGGGCAGACGATGCTTCGAGTGATGGAGAAGCAGCAGAGACCGACACGAGCTCTGAAACAGACAACGAGGAGGAGGAAGAAGAGGAAGAGGAGGAGGAGGAAGGTCAGTGACACACAACCTTGGCACAGTAACCACAGGGATCATATCACCAACGAATGAGTTTCAATTAATCTCATTAGAGAGACTTTCCAGTAAAACACAAACATCTAGCACAGTGGCTCTTAACCTTTTATTACTCGCGGCCCCCCTAGTTTTTACTAACATATTAATCACTAAGATTTATTCTTAAATAGTTGCTTTATTTACTTATTATAATAACAAACTAATAAAAAAACAAATTATCTCACCTAAATCTATTTAATGGGACTTCTGCTGTTAAACACTTTCCACTATTATTGTTTCAATTGTATTACTTAATACTATCTGCATGCAGGAGTCGATTTCGCTTCTTTGTTTTAATATTAACCATTGTGGGAAATTCCTTTTCATATAAATAAATAAAAACAAAGGGTAGAAAATTTTGAATGGCAATGGTAAACAGATGGGGACTATATGTACTATCCGTGATTTCAATTATATGTGCTTCCCCTCCCTTCCATTACCCCGGTAAATCAAAAGTCTACTGTACTTACATGCTTATGATCATCGAATTCTTTCTTCCAAAACATAAAATTTAAGATAATTGACTTCAGTAATAAGCAAATAACATTTTTAATTACTTTTCCAAGGCTTCCCAAAAGACCTTTCATGCCCTCCCCCGCCCCCTTCCCCCCGGTTAGGAATCGCTATCTAGCGGCCCTCATTTGACTAACTAGTTTCTATTTATATTTCATATTATTGTTATTCAGAATGGTGTTTGTGATAATCAATCTTTTCTTGTACTAACATGTGAACAGATTAAATATTTTGGTAACTATTTTCTATTTGAATGAATTGGTAACATTCTGAAAAAAAACATGAACTACATAAACTCAGATATAGTGCTTTGAAATTGTTGTGGCCAGTCGCTAGTTCATTGAGGATTGGGTGCACACACATTTAATAAATATGAGATATGCACTAAAACTGAATCATTTAATAAATAAGACTTATGTAATACCATTATATACAAAACTATCAGATTAATTTACAAACATGACTATGGGTAAATTGCCCTTAATACTAGATAAGCCTAAACCATACTGAGTCCCTATTTTAAACTACATCCTCCTATGAATTATCAGACACAACTGAACTGCTACTCAGTTTGATGAACTAACGGTCATGAACCGGCTACTTATTCTTACCGGGATTGTGCATGTTCACAGATCAGAACTAATTGTTGCACGCTTAGGGGTGTGATCGTAAACTATGCGGCTGTCCTAAGACTTACAATAATTCTTAGTTGCAACTATGTGTTTCTGTATCCACGAATTCCTAATTTTGAAGATATCCTGTTAAATATGTTGATCACCTTTCAGTTTCTAACAATGTTTTCTAAAAATTTTGCTCATTTCTAATTTGGGATTGAATATAATAATACACTTTGTGTAGATCCATCATTCAATCTGGAAATTACACTTACATTTTGAGCTCCGGAAATAAATACACTTTTAAAGGTGCTTACATTTTGACATTTATTTGAAATTTAAAAAATATGAGCTATTATTAAATGTGCATCCATGATAAAAATGACACAAATTTTTCTGAACTCCATTTTGTAGTTTGTAGTTTATTTCTGATAAGCAACTCTTTACTATCTAACATTTCTTGAATTGACCCAACTGTCAACATTTCTTGTCTAGTTAGCTTTTTGATTATAGAAACTTGCTCGGCAGTTTGTGTGTTGCTGTTGTTAGCTGTACAGGTTGTGTGAGGAATATTTATTCTAAGGATATTAAGGGTGGGCCCTTGAATCCTTAAGGATATTCGAGATTTGAGAAAAATTCTTATTTGATACTCAAATCCTTTAAAAAAACAATTTTTCAAATTAAATTTGTTTCAGAGCTCTCATACTGGCTTTTGGTGGTTCAAAACCAATTATAACTATAGGATGAACCTAACAACAAGGCTCCAAACCAGTAATTTAACACTTAATTGAAGGTCTTAATGTTATAATGAACGGCTTGTAAGAAAGAGTGTTACCATTTGGTTACTAATTATATTTTCTTATATTATCTTATATTATATTTCCTCTTATGTTTATAATGTTTTCCAAGATTCATATTTGGGATTTGAGGATCAATTGGAGATTCAGATTGGTAAAAGGATGGATTCGACCCAACTCTAGTTTTTGTATTCATACTTTTGCTTAACATGTTCACACTCTACTTGATGCCGTGTGTTCACCCACACAATCAATAACAACTGCTAGTAGCCCTTTTATTCTTGCTGTGTTTTTATATAATATTAGGTGGCATGTGCAAAATATCTTAAACAAAACATTTGTGTTTAGAAAAACTCGTTCACATTCTCTCAAAAAAAAAAAAATATATATATATATATAAAAGAAGAATACATTTCACACTTTACATTGGCGCCAGTGGACAAAGAGGTAATTCTAGAGTTTGGGTACCTACACTGATGTTGGGATTTGTTCATATAGTTCTAGATGAAAACAAACATTTTTATTGCATATTTTGCATATTATTATTAATATTAGGTTAGATATTGTTGAAATACTTTTTGGGTCCTCTCTTAATTATGTGATTGAATCTATAAAACACACATTATATAGCTCACAAAGTACCGTATTGGATTGTTTGTAAGTTAGCTAATTGAAACATGTATGTGTATGTTATCTAAATTATATTCGTAGTGAAGCTATAAAACACTAACAGTAGCTCTGTACTCACTGGTATGTATGTAAATTAAAGTTAGAAATACTAATACAATATGATTGTTCAAAACTTATTAGACTGTAATGTTTATAATAATAGAAGTTTAAAAAAATACAAAACGCCAGATAACTTACTTTTCTTTATGTAAAATGTTAACAATGGAAATACTTGAAGCTAAATGATGCATACAATACTGGAAACTGATCAAAATAAAAAAAAGATAAACTAATTAAATGAAAATTTGGTGAAGAAATTTTACCTAAGGAAAGAGGACAAAATATGAAAAGAATCTAATGTGGAAATGTAACATCTTCTTTTCGTCCGATTTCTAAAGTAGAAAAAGTCACAAACACACACATCTAAACTAAACACAAAGTTTTTATGTTTAAGCACTATTTGCTTTAATGGATTAAATAACTAAGTTATTCCTGGATAGCTCATTGGTTGGCGCATTGGTGTACTAAGCCAAAGGTCCTGGGTTCGATCCTCGTGTCCACATGTCATTTTTCTATTTAAAGAATATGATATTTAAATGTGGCCATAATCATAACTAACAAATATATAGCTTAGTTATTTAATCCATCATGATATGCATTTTTTAGATTTGATCTTTACACAAAATAAGGCTTGACACTTATATCTAAGATAGAAAATATTCGTTTTAACTTTCATTTCAAGGATATTTTTCTGCGTCAATGCAGTCAAATATTCTTAAAGTAAAAATGTATAATTATGATAGACATATAACCCTAATTTTCTATCATTTTATGCTTTTGATATAAGAATTGTGTATTTCTGAAAACCTTTCGTATATACTGGATTTTTTAAAGATAATATACTAGAGTTTCAAAACTTTAGTTCATTAAACACCCAGAGGAATAGAACTTCCGCAGTTAGTCTTTCTGCTTTCATATGTTTTAGATTTCTGAAGAGCTGATACCTTACTCTGTCATTAGAGTGTTACACTTTTCACCATGCTCATTTCTTTTTTTATGTGCTTGTTCTTTACATTTGCCAACATGACTCTTTGCCTCTTTTTATTTTAACCTTACTTGATAAAAATTATTATTAAACATAATAAAATATTCCAGGCACCGCATGCACTACACTGTAACACTATCTTAAACTGTGTATTAGGAATAGATTAAATCTTTCTAGTTGACATAAGTGCATAAAGTAGACAACTAACACTGTCACAATATTGCTTCCACTCCGAGAATCACAATATGATCACCACCCACAAAAACACAATATCCACTCAGAGGAATACAATATGGCTCCCACTTGGAGAAACAAAGATATGGTTGCTACTCAAAACATCATAATATGGCCACCACTCGTAGAAACACAATATGGCCACCACTCATAGAAACACAATATGGCCAACACTTATTGAAACATCATATGGGCAGCACTCAGCAAAATAAACAGGCTTTTTGAACTCTTTAAATATATATGGGATATTTCCTTTAGCTGGAATAGGGAAATATATTGTGCCTTTAAGTAATTTTTGGTTATTAGAGATTTCTGGATTATTCAATGTTGCATATCACAGCATTTACTGTGTCCTGGTCTCTTTGATTGCTTGTTGAACTTTTCCATGCACTCAAGTTTTTGTTTATGTGTCGTTAACAAACTATTTTCAATATTAATCAATAAATACTGTTGCTAATTTTGTCATTTACTATATAATAACTTGTTTTAAACGCTAGTACAATTATTACGGATCTACCCTTATTCCTCCCCTTATGGGGCACGACTTAATGGCTGTGCCTCCGTTTGTTTACTGTAACAATTGACTTGTTATTTGTTGGGCTACAGCTGACACAGATAATTCTGAGGGCCGTGTCACTGAGGAGGAAAGAGGCTTCAACAGTCCTGGCTCAACAAAGCATGAACACTCGCGCTCTCAATCACGCTCTCGTTCACGTTTGAGGCACTCCAGATCCATGTCAAGATCACATTCTCGGTCTCCAACTAGATCTCCGGATGGCAGTGAAACTGAAAACCGTAATCAGCGTAGATCCACTGGTGATGAAGATGAGGATGAGAACAAACACTATGTCCAGGCGTCCCCCAAGTCAGACATTGTAATGAAGCCAGAGGAAGATGAGCTGCCCCCTTATCTCCCGGCCATCCAAGGCTGCCGCAGTGTTGACGAGTTCCAGTGTCTCAACAGGTAGCAGTGTTTTTTCAGCCCTATGTCTTACTACCCGTTTGGGTTATCTAATAATTACTCTAATGTGCTAGGGATCAGGAAGGTTGAATTTAGAGGAAGTATACTACTATTTGCATGGAGGGAGATTATAAAACCATTTAGGAAAAGCCACACTCAGTACACCCAACTGGAATCTAACTCCGACCCCCCCTATCATAGAAAGTCTGGTCTATTATGATAATGCCACCTTAGACCATGAGGCCACAAAAGTGGGTCACTTCTTATTGTAAATAGTCATCCACCATCTGCGCATCTACCAAGTCATCAAACAAGGCATAAAAATGTTAAAATAATAGTTTAATTAAACACATTTTAAAATATCTTATTATTATTATCATTAGCACCGCGTCTTACTACCCGTTCGGGTTATACGCACTTACGCTAATGAGTAATGGTAGGGTGATTGTGAGATGAAATGGAGGACCTACAGTTTAACGTGGAATCCGAATCACGGCGGAGGTCTGGCACTCCCCACATTCACAAGATGTCTTGTCAGATGTGAAGGAGGGGTTTGGTAATCAGATAAATCTGTGCCGGGACCGAGGATTGAACCCCAGCTGCCAGCATAGAAGTCTGACACCTTACCCCTAGACCGCCAGGTCACCAATATCTTATGAAAAGTGATGAAAAAAGACCGTAGCCTTATTTTTAACTTTGATACAAAATAATTATAAATCACTTTTATGAATTTAATTTTAATTTTTAAACTGTACTAATTCAGTGTACAAGTAAGTAAGATTAAGTATATGGAATATTATATGGAAATGTTACTAACCTAATGTTGCATATGTAAGTCTGTGGTCTGGTTATTGGTGCAGAATTGAGGAGGGTACATATGGTGTGGTGTATCGAGCTAAAGATCTACGCACCGCTGAAGTAGTTGCTCTCAAGAGACTGAAGATGGAGAAAGAGAAGGAAGGATTCCCCATAACGTCACTCAGAGAAATCAACACATTGCTCAAGGTCAATAAACTTTTCATCTCAAGTATTTCATTGATGTCTGGGTTGATTAAACTTATTAGAAAGCTCAAAGCTCTGAGTTAAACTTGAGTTGAGAAAATATATAATTCTAAAATTATGTAAAGAAAAAACAAAAATTAAAATCAACAAAACAATCTAAGACTATTAGATTTTCTATTAAATGTATTAATATTTAGAACAGTAATATTTTTGCATTAAAAATACACAAGCTTTATACTAAAATGTGTTTTTATGATATCCTTTTTTGATATATGATTTTAGCAGTAATAAGCTGAAGTTGTAATCAAGGTTATTGGTGACTAACAAACTAAGAATAATTCATTTTGATGTGCATGAAAATTGGGGGATATAGATTGAATGTAAGAACCCCTTCAATTCTATACCCATCTTGTGAACCTCTACATCACAATGATGGGCACACCCCTCTTGCCCAAGGGTAGCTTGTGTATGAGCACAAGGGCATATGCCACCTCTAAAATTTATCAATATACAACTATATCGGTATAAGGAAAACCTCTTTAATTGCTCGATGAGGTAATAGTATTATATTTGGAAGAAGACACAGAAAATGTGGATACAAAACATATATAAAAGGGAACAAACACAATATTGCTGTTAAAAAGAATAGAACAACACAGTTCTCACATTACTGCTACTGGACAAAGGTATTTGCTGCCTCTTCAAAAAAATGTATTGTTACAGACCATACCTCGACCTAGGTTCTATTCTATCGAAACTCATCAGAGAGGAGTGTGAAACTTGCAACCCAACTTCCTAAAAGAGGAAACAAAAATTCACAAAAGGGAGAAAAGGGAAATTGGTAAAGGATGATAATACACTTATAGTAGCCCTATGATTTCTTTGGTGCTGACTGGCGGCTCTGAAAAGTTACCAGGCCAAATTATGTATCCCTACCTCGAACCATATGATCTGCATGTGTTTAGCAGCTTTCACTTCAAAATTTAGGTATAGGCAAGAAACATATATGACTATTTTATTTATTTTTTTATTTATTGTTGACCTTAATGTATTAATGTTAGGCCTAGTATTTATTTTATTTTTTTCTACAATATTAAACATTTAAATTTAGGATTTAATCCCATATTAGTTTTTATTATTATTAATAAATAATTTTTACTAATACACATTTTTTCTTTTATAAATAATTATTTGTTAATATCATTATTAATAACTTTATACATATGAAAAATCTGAATTTGTAGTACTACACAGAGGGAAAAACCACTGTCATAAACCTTTTTAACACTATTACAACAAATAAGTCATATTCGTTATGAACTGGCTTGTACCTTTTAAGTGTTTTCCAACGGGGTCGCAAGAACTTCTACATCATCATATTCGTTGTGGTCCTCTTCATCGTCTTCAGCCAGGTTAATGATGATAGGTGAGTGGGTCTCACTTGCATCCATTTTTATCTCCCAGTCCCGATCTTTCATAATAAGTTTCTCGCAATGGTCATCTTTATTACTCCAACTGAAACATTAGAATGTATGGCCATGGCAAAGATTCTATACATAACACACTCATATCGGGGGGTTTTTTCTTCGCATAAATAACTTTAGATATCAATAAAAGTCCATAATTATGCATCATATATCTTGCTATAGTGAGCAAGGTTAAATATTAATAACATTTACATTATTTTTTAAAACTACACCTTTCAGGGGGAACTTGAGCAAGGGCTTCCTTCCAGATTTTTCTAACGGATTCATCATCTTACTTCCTGTCACGACCTTATGTTTGTTGTAGTATGATTTGCATTGTGCCCAGACCAGTTCTATTGGGTTGTGCGTGCAATGATATGGAGGTAAACATATAACCTGGTACCCATATTCCATGACCATTTCATCAACTTTATACCTCTTTATAAGTTTGTTTGCCAAGGCAGGGGCCTTTAGTTCTCCCCTCAAAGCAAACGCAGGAAATGCTATATCATTCTTCAGAAGCCATGCCGCATATTCCTCTTTCTTCCAACTCTTGAATTTCTCAACCTACATATTATTCTTAAATCCAAATCCTAGCAAATTGTTAGAAATATTAATGATCTACAAATAGACCTACATCACGCAATATAGGCCTAAACTGTAGATTAAGATTTATTTCAATCATCCTTTAAATTTTAATTAACCCCAACCACCCCTCGCAAAATACAAGTTAAAATCCAACCAAATTAAACAATCTAGACTCATATTATTGTTTGAAAATCAAAACAATCAAAATTTGAGTGTCTTTTAGTTATTTTTAAAAGTGTTGTCTGAATGAGTTAAGTTTACAAAAAAAAACGTGAAATAAACAGATTAGACCTAGTTATTCTTTGATCAACTTGAATCATCATTGAAGGAATATAATTTATTTTAATAAGATAGCAAAAATAAAAATACAAACAGATATATTTAATAAAGACTAAAACAACATGCTTACCAACTAAACATACATTGGAAATAGTTGTAATGCCCCTCCTGTCGCTGTGGTTGTGCCCTACGTTGGAACGCCAATTGTAACGTACCTATCTGCTAATGCCCCACCTTGAGACACCATTTGTAATGTACTACGTAACACTGTTGTTAATTGTTACCTTGTTGAGATGCCAATTGTATTATCTCTACTGTTGATCTTAACTGCTGCCACGTTGTTGCTATTAATTGTACTCCACCTTATTTAAAGTTGTATGCGTGGATACTAATTTGTAGATACTAAACTTCCGTATATTTCCGAGTATAGTTAAGTTTATTATACATTAATTTAAAGTTACAGTTCGTCTAACGTATAAACACTGTACATGATGTACATTAAATGGACAGTATGCCCATCTATTCAAACATTATGATATGACCCTCCTAAACACACCTACTTCACTAGACGTCAAGCGGGGAAGCCGTTAGAAGAAGATGAATGAATATCTTCTACAAGACTAGCGTCTTGTTGAGCTGAGGAATGTGAACCCCGTAGTTCACACTCTCGAACCCAGACCACTCTTTGCTTTCTTTCCATCGACCAATGGGGTTATTTTCTATGAGCGCACAAATTAAAAAAACAGACGTGGCGTCACCCTGCACCTGCTATTAAATTACTGCGTAATACAACCCGGAAACCAAACTATGCTTCTGACACGTGCAGCTAAATGAAAGAAAAAAGAAACATGGCTGTAGTCTAGAAAAGATGAGTTTACTTTATATTAACTGAAAAGAAGAAATATTAATATATTTACTTTAAAATATGATCTCAAATATTAATAAAGACCAGTAATTTAAAACTTAATCAAAACAGTAACTGATCGTTAACATTGAATGGATTATAAAAAAGAATGTTAACATTAGTTACTGTTTGTATTTTATATTATACTATTATATTTATATTTCCTCTCATGTTTATAATATTTTTCCAAGATTCAGATTCGGGATTCAAAGGTAAATCAGATATTTGGATGCGTAAAATAGTGGATTCGACTCTTTTATTAACCCTCCATATTTCTAACCTATAGGTTAATATGTATTAATAACCCTGTGCTCATTTATTACCAGAATCACAATAAATAATGGATATAGCCTATACAACATGCTCGCAATCTCCAAGTCTACACATTTTTCTAGTATGAGAATTTATTAAAAACTCAACTCAAAGCTGGCTCAAAGTTAGAGTACTTGCAGATCCCTAAGCTTTCCCTCTTGAATATATTTTCTTCTTCATCCCATAAAAAAAACCTTTTAATGATGTTTCACTATTGTTTGTCACTCAGATGCAGATGTTTGTAAAGTGAACTCATAGTCAATCATGAATTGTTGCAGGCCCAACATTCCAACATTGTGACAGTGAGAGAGATAGTGGTGGGCAGTAACATGGACAAGATCTACATCGTGATGGACTATGTAGAACACGATCTCAAGAGTCTCATGGAGACCATGAAGTCCAAGAAACAAGTCTTCATCCCAGGTAAACAAACTCTCCTAACTACACTTCTACGGTCTCGTTTTTCATAGGAAGCACAGTAGAAGACTTGTAGAAAAGTAACTACAGTAGCTCCATGGCTTCTTTGGTGCTGACTGACAGCTTTGAAAATTTACCAGACCAAATTATGTATCCCTACGCCGAACCATATGATCTGCAAAAACATGTGTTTAGCAGCTGTCACTTCTGACAGTCAAAATGTAGGTATATACCTAAATGTTGACTGTCAGAAGTCAGCTGTGAGCTGTCAGTCAGCACCAAAGAAGCCACAGGGCTACTGTAGATTACTATATTAGGGATTTGCGAGCTTGGGGTTTTGATTCAAGTCGAACTTGAGTCGAGTATTTCTAAAAGTTCCTAAGTTTGAGTATATTCATAATTTTAAAATGTTAAAAAGTGTATTAAAACACACGCTCTTAAAATATGACTGACACTAATTTTTATAAAGAGTAAATACTTTTGAAAAAAAAAGTTAAACAATGGAAATATTGGTTTTTAAATTAGAAATAACACTTATAAAACACAATTTAAAAATAAGAACAACTTGCAAATAAAAATTTATCAAAATTGTTTTAATTCTTGTGTCTTTAAGGACATTAAAATTACACTAATAATTATTTTAAAAAAAGTTAATAAAACGAATAATTGTGTGATGGCTTGGAAAAGTATAACAAGACAGTGTAAAAACACTGTACAATAATGTAAACGAAGTGATAGTGAAGGAAGCCAACCTGAAAGGATACTTAGGTTAGGCCTATATAGGAACAAACACACTTCTCTTTTCATGTCTTCTTAAACTCTTACACTTCTTCAAAACTTCCACGGTTGCACTGTAACGAGTTACAAGTAACAAGCTTGATCAAATGGGAGAATACTCACCCTCTGCCTGGTTGAACTCTTTAACTCCAGTGCACATGTGTTACGACCTCCTCTCCCTAACACACAATTCCACAAACTAAATGCAGAGATGATTCAACTACACGGGCCTAGTCTTCGTTTCCGCCGCCTGGGCAGTTCCAGCACCTTCTATTGTGTTCTACTAGTCCCTAGAGTGTCCACGAACCTTCTCGGCGCTGTTCTGTCTCCTCCCTTCCACCCCATATTCCCCTCCTTTTCCCCTCTCTCTGTGGTCATGTTATGGTTAGGTGCTTGCTAAATATTGTGGTGGTTTGTTTGTATCATGACTCATTGTATCACTGGTTTACTAAGGTGAGAGTGCCAAATTAAGCTTAGACTTAATTAAATTCATCAAAACTATATTTTGCCTTAAAATGGGGGAAATCTCTTCAAAATTATTGGTTCAGATTTATAAACTTTGTTTGTTAACTTTGAGGATGGGTTTATTTGGGTTTTCAACGTGGTTTATTTGTAACCTCGATTTATTTATATTTAATTGTTTGGGGAACCAACTCATTGTTCATAAGTGAACCTTATTTCTATTCTTGCCGCCAGGTGGCTAACTTTGAGTAGCGCTCTTACCACCTGTCTTTAATAATTCGCATCATTAGTGAATGGATATATTTCATGGATGTTGGTTTTGACAGCATTTTATATATTTTATTATTGTATAAAGAGCACTAACTTGCTGTATGTAACTATGGTTACCTTGGTTTCCTTAAGCGGTGCGAAAGGAAGATGGCCGTCGCATATTTATGAGGTTTTTGTATGAATATATATCTATGGGATACATTGCTAGACGGGGTACTTAATTTGACTCTAACTCTATTTAATGTATGATGCGTGCTAACTTATTAGTGCTAGTAAGACATTTTTCTCGGTGTTGTACCTTATTTCACGCTGCTCTATTATGTCGTTAGACAGAGCATTAGCACAGGAGGCAGGAAAACTTTGCTACAAATTTATTTTATGATCTGGGGATCCTAGTCATTACTATTCTCGGGGTATTTATACCATTATTGGTGGGCTTGATTGATATTATTGTCTTTGCCTGGAGTGCTCTGGGAAATTTATATTTATTTTAGTATTGTAATGTATTTGTGCAATATTAATATCCTTATCTTTGGGTTGTCTGGTGACCGTCTTATATTTATGGGGACGCCTTATTGATTATTAATGTTTCTCACATTAAACTCTAGTCCAATTTAATGATTTAGTCAAATAAATGTGTGTTTTTTTACATCAAATATTTATTAGTTGGTGTTGGGTATACATTTTTTAATGTTTGTTGTAATGGATCAAATAAATAACTCATTTTATATATAATTATAACTAAGCTTGAAGCTGAGGAAGTCAAAAGTGAACTATGTCCTAATTTTTTGTGTAAATTAAATAATGATAATAGAAAGGATTTGAACCCAAGATAGGTCAGAATTAAAAGGTAAGGGATAAGAGAAGCTGCGAACTTAATAGGAATAAGGGATGTAACTTTTCAAACAAATAAATAGAACTTAACCCAAATTTGCAAAATATTTCAAGAAAAGTTAGTATAAAAATATAATAAATAAGATTTGGAAAAAATGAAATTAGGATGTAACCTAATTGTAAGATGACTCAAATGTTGGCATGGTTTCTCAACCATGTGATATTACCTTTAACCATATTATAATTGTTTAGGTAGATAAGTAGAGTTATAGATATTAAAGAAATAATATTTTGAATTAATTTTAGAAACAATTAAATATTTATTGAAACTTTTTAGATTAAATTAATTGGATTAAATTTTGAATTTATTTTGAAGCTGAAGTAAATAGTTTCCAGGGAAGTAATACTGTAAATTTGTGAACGTTTTTAAATTTTGTTTCATTAACATTGGAATATGAATAAAATAAGACAACTAACTTAAAATATTTTCAATAAATAATATTTTGTCACACATGAAACACATATCTTCTAAAAAAAATGAACCTAATGTAACCACACAGCCTAAAATGGAAGGTGTGTCTGTATAATATTGTGTGTTATGGATTGTGAATGACAAAACGAGTGTTGCAGGTTGTTGTGATTAGCTTGTAAACAAACAGAATAGAGAAGTTGACCACATAAACATTGTGAGCATTCCTTAGTCCGAAACCAGGCCAAGAGGCAGGATAAAGTGTAGGGGATCTTGGCTGACAAAACAACATCACAGTCTAGGGGTAACTCTGCCCGATTCGGGACTACACGAGATAGGATGTCGGTTCATCACTATTTGTGGTATAGAGCTACCGTTCAAGCCCAGGGTACCGTGTAGGGATCACCTAGGAGTCAGACAGGCCATTTGTAGCAACACCTCGTTTTGTCACAAGCTTCCAAATATTCTTCATGTTCTTTCATCAATATATCATTATCAACATCACATTTATACTAGAGATAGAAGCACTAAAAAAACCTTAAAATCAAGACTTCATCAATCACAAACTCACACAATTGTGTATACACAATCACCTCCCCTTATCCTCGGCCATAGCACATCCTAACAGATCTTAGGTCCACGATAAAGTTCAAGAGAAGGGGAGTGTTACATTAAAATCAATGGAAAGTGACATAGGGTGTTTAAACTATTGTATGTAACATGTTTTATTATTAGGTAGTGATTCAAAGATAACAAAACTTTGAAAAATCAGAGCTATACATTGAATGTTTGATGAATTAATTATATGCAATTAATTATTAATAATGTTATCGAATTCAATATTTTATTAGATTTTGTTTTATTAAAAGTCTACCTTGAATTTAAATTTTATTTGAAAATTTAATAAATCAATTTTAAATAAGTTGAATTAAGCTTAATGAACGAACCATCAGTAATTAACACCTCCTTGATTAAAATTATATATGTGGTGACCTGGCGGTCTAGGGGTAAGGTGTCAGACTTCTGTGCTGGTGGCCGGAGTTCAATCCTCGGTCCCGGCACAGATTTATCTGATTACCAAACCCTTCCTTCACCTCTGACAAGACATCTTGTGAATGTGGGGAATGCCAGGCCTCCACCGTGGTTCGGATTCCACGTTAAACTGTAGGTCCTCCATTTCATCTCACAATCACCCTACCATTACACATTAGCGTAAGTGCGTATAACCCGAACGGGTAGTAAGACGTGGTGCTAATAATAATAATAATTAAAATTATATAAAAATATTATTAACAAATATTATTTCACATTAAAAAACATTTTGAATAATTTAATTGAAATACAACATAAGTAAATATTATTTTACATCTTAAAACATTTTGAGATAATATAAAACCTACAAAGTTTATTTTTTCATTCAATACAAACAATACATTTTTGTAAACTTGTTTAATAGATTTATTTGTCTCTTCTTATACAACGAAGAAAAAGAATGAATTGGTGCAACAATCCATACAAGTGTAATCAAAAGTTATTATTTTATTATGATAATTTAAAGGGTTTTTTATATTTATAAAATGAATCGGTAATTAAAAATATTTTTTCGACCCATTCCTTGGCTTGGGCATTAAACAACGTCTGTGTTTTACTAAACGTTCTCTGGTGCGGGTGCAAATCAAAATCTTATTGCAATAAGTTATTCTAATGCCATCTATCAATGAGCAACTGTACTTTTAGCCAATCTGAATACTTTATATTGAAGCTAATATATGGGGGCTACCAGTTCATTGTGATACTATGACCATGAATCAAGCAATAAATGAAAAAATATTTGTTGGCTAAGAGGATATGAGTAGGAAAATGGCTGCTGGACCTACAAAGATAACTTTGCTACATGCGCTCCAGGGAATGGGTTGATTAATTTTGGGTTATAAAAATAATTTTTTGAAACTGAAAATAAATTATTTAAATTGTCTAAATTGAAAAACTAAAGTGGAGTCTTTTTAAAGGTGGTTTTTAGTAATAATTTAAAATGGTGACTCGTTAAAGTCAGTGGTCAGCTGATCACACCAATACCCAACATCAATAGTGTTCATTCACATTGTCTTTAAATACAGGGTTAGTCATAATACCGTGAAACATTAAAGAAAATTACCATTCATAAACTACACAAACCTAGTATTAATGCTTACACAGAAAGAACGACAAAACATTCAAGTTTCTGTAAAGGAAACTGCTCACACATAGTTACCTCGGTTAGCAGCATGGAGGAAGTAATAGCAAAGATGGCGCTGAGCCAGTGGGAGAAGGCATGGCTGATGTCACAGCTTAATTAACACAGTGATGATTACATCTATCAATAAGATGGCTGTCCGCTTCATTACCACAACGAAGTATGACAGTACATCAATGAAAGGACGTACAGATCGCGTTGATGAGGTGTAAATGCAGTGGCCAGATTTAACCCTGTGTGACTTCTTCTTTGGGGAATTCATGAAGGATACTGTCTTTGTGCCCCCACTCCCTCCTAATCTCCAGGAACTTCGAAACCATATCACTGCGTCTCTGACACTAATTGACTTTGACATGCTCACACACATGTGGGATGAAATGGACTATCATCTAGATGTCTGCCGCATCTGGGAATTTTTGAAGTTTGTGAAAAAAACTTTGAGAGTTTACCTTTATTTCAGTGTAATAAAATACAGTATATTTTATGTAGTGTATTGATATTACATTTTTCAAATGTTTCACGGAATTATGACTAATCCTGTGTAATGTCCACAAGCTTGATAAACATTCCCACTAAATTTGATTTTTAAAGACTTTTGTCTGATAATGTTATTAACTTGGTACAGGATAAAACTTACGGGTAACTGATGGTACGATTGATTACTGCCCATAATTGCAGATGCATGAGATCAGAACACCTGCATGGAAAGTTTACATAGAAAACATTTATGAAATTAACAAAAAAAAACAATGATATATGTTTTTTAAATACATATTAGATCTTCTTTTAGTTTAAACACAATTCTAACCTTGGCACAAAGTCTTGTTGTAACATTACAAAGATATACTGCTGCCACTTCCAAAGTACAATTTCTTTGTCATTAACACCACCAGTTGAGTTGGTGTAGGCCTTCACTCTGGGCCGAACGCTGTATGAGTTGTATCCTCCCACCTCTTACCTGCACATTCGTTTGAATCTGGCTGAACGCATACAAGCCATCAGTGACACTATAGGAAAACAAAACTCTCAAAGCATGTAAGCACTACTCATGATAAAGCAAAGGTCCTACAGAAAATAATTTTACCTGCTTAGTAAGAAAAATACAATATTGGATAGTCATTGGTTTGGATCTTAGTCATTTGATGAAATCTAAACTAATATTTTATGAAATCAGGCAAGATTTGAGTGACCTTTGAATCTCTAAAAATGTGGTCCAATTATTGCCAATATTTTTAAGTATATAGTAATATATTTTAAATATATATTCGATTGTAAAATACAAAAAATAAGAATTTAACATCATTAAGTAAAGATGAATGTAAAAAAAAAAGTCAATTTCATCCCAGATATTGTGACTTGATTATTTTTTCTACTTGTAAATTGTAACATATTTCAACCCATTGCTAAGATTCAGATTTTATATTTAGGCTTCAAAAATCAAATGTATATTCAGGTGCATACAAACAATTTATAAAATTATGAGTTGTGGACAAAGAAAGAGTTGTTTCTTTAAAAAATTACCAGATTAATTAAATGTGTTCATGGAGTGTAGTGCATTTGAAAATTCAAATATTGACAAACACACTTTCGAAAATAGAATGTCACTTTGCACTCTTCTGGTTAGAGTATGTCACATTGTACACTTCTGAAAAGTGTATGTCAGTCATAATGTATATTTTCAAAAGAATTATATTACATTGCAAACATAGTTTTTTTAAGTGAACACAAACTTTTGATTGTGATTAATCATTGTACAAAAGTCAAGGGATACCCTAAATTATTTAAAAGCTCATCCTCGAATTAATCGTTGTGTTTATTTCAGGTGAGGTAAAATGTTTGATGCAGCAGCTGCTACGAGCTGTAGCTCATCTCCATGACAACTGGATTCTGCATCGAGACCTCAAGACTTCTAATCTTCTACTCAGTCACAAGGGTATCCTCAAAGTGGGGGACTTTGGTTTAGCACGGGAGTACGGGTCACCTCTCAAGGGCTACACCCCTATTGTGGTCACCTTGTGGTACCGCACACCTGAGCTGCTCTTGTGTGCCAAGGTATATAAAACTGTCTTGATAATAGAGAATATTTAAAATGTCACCATTAAAGCTGGGGTGCTAGTGACCGTGAGCTTAGTACATTAATTTTGCAGTTTTTATAGCATAAATATATTTTGGCCAAAATGAATCAAATATTTCTTCTATAGAAACATAGAGTTCAGTTTTCTGCACATGCTAATCTCAACAGTTCTTGAATATCTGTCATTAACATGACAGCAATTGGTGACAAACTTTTTAAATAAAGAGAAAACTTTGTTATTTAATTCCAGAACACCTTTGACAGTTATTCACGAATTGTTGAGATTAGCATGTGCAGAAAACTAAACTCTATGTTTCTATAGTAGAAATATTTGATTTGTTTTGACCAATAAATGTGAAACTTAAAGAATACTGCCTTAAACTCACGCTCACTAGCACCCCACCTTAAGAAAAATACAGTTCACACTTTACATTGCTTCTATAGGGGATGATAATATAATAGGGCTCTGCGAGTACTCCTATTCAGAGCTTCGAGCTGAGCTCGAAATTGAGATAGAAAGTTTATTAGGCTCATCATTTTCGAGCTTCCACTTGATTTACTTAATAATCTATTTTTATAATGCAATAGTAAGTATAGTCTATTTAATTGAGATAATATCAGCATTCCCACTTATAAATCATTCGGTTACTTAACAAATTATTAAAAAATTAATTTCAAATTTCACATTAATAACATAATAAACTTTAAAACCTCTTTAGTTTGGTAAATTTACTCAATATTTTTGTCCATTTTGAATTATACTTGATTGAAGTTGTTTACTTATATTTCCATAACAAAGTAATGAAAATAAAAATAGCTAAGAAGATATGATGAATGATTCTTTTTACTATTTTTATCTGGTCCCTTTCTAAAATAATAATTTATGTTAAAATAAAAATGTAATATCAAGAATATATTGTATTAAACGTTTTCAAACTTGAGATAATTAAAACTCATATTAATTAATACGTTTAGCTACAAAACTAGCTCTAGTTTAGTTACTATTTAGTCATAGAATTATGTTGGTTAGCCTATTTAAAAATCAATGTTGATCTTATTTATTGAAATACATATTTTACCAAACTTACCACATTTATATTATAAAAAGCACTTACTATTTCGTATTGTTTGCTAGAAATCTTTTTTTTTTTTTAATTTTAAAGTATGAGTATCAACTTTTATAAGCATTAAAAATTAAATTGAAGTAAATTTCTCAATAAAATAATGTCTAACGAGAGCCCGTACAATGTGCATAGAGGAATGGAAATGGAACAGAAGACGTGATAATACACAATCACACTAAGGAATAGTAAACGAAATACGAAACACTTGAAATTTCTAATTGCTTATGATTCTTATATTTTCTTATACATTAAATTATGTTACTGAAGCATATTTTGGGGAAATAGTAGCTTATTAAAACGTCAATTGTATTAACTTTTAATCAAGACAGCATAGAAACACTCTACAATAATGTAAAGGTATAGTGGAGGAAGCCAACCTGAAAGGGTAGTTAGGTTAGGCCTAAACTTTTACACTTCCCATTTTTTCAAACTTCCACAGTAGCACATAAATGCACCTACCAAATTAACTTAATCTCATATTTTTCTATAACGTTGTTCTTTTTCTCGAACGTCCATTAACTCTTGTGTTATGTTAATTTGTACCTTATGTGTGAAATGGTTAGTAAAACACCATGCGTGAAAAATCCAATGATATTAAAGCAAATCCATGGATTTTTTTAACTACTCACTCAGGCTGTACCTACACACAGTGTTTTTTAATAAATACAAAGGTAAAGTGAATATAACATTTAAATGTTCACAATAAGCTACAAATATTATTGTTAAGAAAAAAAACTCATATTTAGTTTGATGTTAGATAACTATACCCAATATCAACATAATATTTTTACTCAAAATTAAATAGAAAAATTTTCTAACTTCAATTCAGCTTCTAGAATATTTGCCATATTTGACTCGACTTCGCTTCGAACCAAAAAGGTAGACTTCACACACCCCTACTTAATATAAAATTATTTTGTTAGCACCGCGTCCTACTACCCATTATGGTAATATGTGTATGTACTAAATACGATAATAGGCTAGGGATGAGGAAGTTAAGAATTTAAAGGAAGTGTACCCGCATTTTTAGACCATGTGGCCACTGAAGTAGGCTCATTTCCCTACTAATCCAAGTGTTGTAACTTTTTTTACAAAGAGGGTAGCAGGGTGACACTCCCTAAAAACAATGTCACGCTCCAGACTATTTAACACAAGGACAAATAATTGATTTCATAGGGTATTGATAATCATTTCATTCAGATAATTTAATTGAGTTTATGTGTCAACATCGTGTCAGAAAATATAAAATATATAGTCTATTTTACAATTCAAGCTACACACATTTTATAATGATCGCCAAAAAAATATCACCATAAGTGCAAATCTGAAAAAGTAGATTACCCCTTAAAACTCTTTCTCCTTCCACTACCAAGAGTATAAAAGACAAGTTATCTTTCAAATACATCAATGAGTCACTACCTCACAATATTTACCAATATCATTAAAGCCAAAGTCTGTGGGATTGGTGTAAATGGAACTGCTGGTTGGCTTGTGCACTAATCAACCAATGATCAGAATAATTATTGGCATCGGCCAAGCTGTATATTTGGAGAGTTCCTCACAATGAAGGCCTTGATAATGTTTCAGGAATACTCAACACCAGTCGACATGTGGTCAGTAGGCTGTATATTTGGAGAGTTCCTTACAATGGAAGCCTTATTCCCAGGAAAGTCAGAGGTGGACCAACTCAACAGGATATTCAAGGTAAACAATCCTCCTGCATTCAAAATTTATTAAAGCTGGTTTTATTTGATCATCTCTAGAAATATACACAAGGCCATAGCCATTATTTTAGTTATTGGATGGTGTGGTGGGGAGGTGATATGGGTTGGAATAGTTCCAAAACTTTCTGGGACCAATGAAATTCATGAATATTGAATGCCTTTAGAATCAATTTTGAGAATTTTTCTGGTAACCAAGGGCAGGAGTCTTAGTAATGTAAGTGCTGCAAACAATATTTTTTTTAGTGTTTATAGAAGATAGTTAAAAATTTTAAAAAACATGTCTAAATAAATATACTACTCTTTCATTTATGATGACGAGCTTAAACCTGCTTATGTAGTCACAAGGTTTAAGACAGAGAGTCGATTTTCATCAACGGGGAGATCGGGCCTCAAAGCCTGGTCATGTGAATTTAGGGTGCTTTTTCCATAAATGATTTTATACCCTCCCTCCATAAATGGCTGGTACATTTCGTTTAAATGCTACCTTCTTCTTCTTCTCCACACCATTTGTAAATACAAAAATAATTCTTACAGCTAGTAAGACGCAATGCACTATATAAAAAAAATTGAAATTGTATTTAAAATGTTTTAAGAAATGGGTTTAGTTTGAAAACTAGAACTATTTTGACCAAATTAGTTCCTTGTTAAGGTTTTTACAATTTTTTTTGCTTACTAAACTCTACAGAAATTAGTGTTTTTACTAAAAAAAATTACCATCTAAATCAATATTTGGTACCCTCCCCACTCCACTATTCCCCCATCAAGAGCATATTTGGTAGGTTTGCCAATTTGAATTCCATAACCCTTAGCTTGTGTTAAGAGCCTTAGAATCAATAACAAAGTGTTTTAAAAATAGCTTTTTATTATTAACTTTTTGAATTTAAAAATCTAGTTTGATTAAGTTATTATTTATGTTTGTAAAACTTTGTTTTAGAAATCTTGGCATAATCTATGGGAAAGGTGGTGGAGATTAAAATGAAAAAATACATGTGATTAATATTACATTAGTTTTATATAACTCGGACAAACTTTACAAACATTTGCATTGATATCTGATACTTATTTTATTAGCCTAGTTCTATGTTTAGTCCTTTTTTAAAACAAAAGTGGTATATTTCCTTTTATTTTGATAGTACAAAGTATTTGGGAGCTCTGCATAGTCATCACAGATTTAACAAACCATTACATGTTTGTTAAATCTCGATATTAGTTATTGTTCTCCTTATTTTATTTAGTAAAAAGCCTCTGTGATTAAGATACTAACAAGGCTCGTTTTGGTACTACTATTCCTACTTTTTGAACTCCGGAAGTTAGAAGTTAGAAACCTTAGTATGAAAACTCGCCTTGTAATGTCCGTTTGTGTGAAATATGTCGATAAGAAATCTCGCCAAGTGTGAGGTGCATGTTGTCATCAGGTTCCTTCTCACTGAAGGAAAAACACCAACTGAAATTTTTTCACGGACCAAATCTGTTTATGACGAAGGTGTTATGAACTGAACGAACGTGTTTAAGTGGTGTCATGAGTTTAATGAAGGTAGAACAAATGTTCAAGACGATCGGAGGTGTGGGCCAATGAGTTGATGCAAAAAAAAATCGAGAAAACTGTTCGTGAAAACCGCCTATTGACAGTGGATGAAATTTCTGCCATGTTTCCACTTTTCTCCAGATCTCTTTTACACAAAACAATTATAGAAATGCTGGGATTCCGAAAATTGTGTGCAAGATGGGTCCCAAAACAACTGACAGAGCAGCACAAAGTGAATCGGGTCGCTAGCGCTTGCGAGTTCCTTGAGCGATTTTAATAGGAAGGTGAGGATTTTCTGAGCTCGATTTTGACTAGAGATTTAACCTCAGTGGATCATTACACTCCTGACACAAGAACACAGTAATCACAGTGGCGGCACACCAGTTCCCCACCTGCCAAAAAATTTAAAACCTCAATTTCGGGCAAAAAAATCAAGGCCACTATAATTTGGGACTGAAAAGGGATCATTTTGATCAAATTTCTGCCTCATGGGGAGACAAGTAATGCAGCATGATACTGTGGGACCCTAAAAAAGCTCAATAGAGCAATTCAAAATGGAGGGGAATGTTGACAAAGGGAGTGCGCTTGTTCCACGACAACACCTGCCCGCATACGGCCAATACCACCAAGGCGCTTTTGGACTCATTCTGTTGGGACATTTTGAACCACCCTGCATACTCCCCTGATTTGGCGCCTTGAGATTTTCGTCTTTTCAACCGACGAGGGAGGTGAAACTGAACTGGAAGAAGGAGATGGCGGGAGAATTCTTTGAGGAGGGCATCAAAAAGCTTGTGCCACAGATCACAACCTGCATAGAACGGGAAGGCGACTACGTGGAGAAATAGCTGACATAGTTACAAACAAAATCCTGTAATTTTGTTTTAAATACAATTTTTTAAATAGAAAAATTGAGTTATCTTTCTTTCTGGGTGTGCCTCGTACTTGGCTGAACTCTGAGAAGAAAAGAGAATTGAGGCTGAACGGGAGCAAGAAGATAAAGAGGGGAAAAAATACAAAGTGAAGAGTTTCAAGCAAATAGGAAAGTTTTTGAAAATAAATAACAGTAAGTTAAAGAGGCAATGCAAAAAGAGAACCTGTTAGAAAAGCAAGAATCATAAGCTAAAGAAGAAGTTCAATCTCACATATCATTAGTGGCAGAAGCAAATGAAAGGATTAATAATGCAATGAAAATCAATGATTGGAAAGATTTGCAAACAGCTCGAACTACGCTAGAATCTCCGGTTAAAAAAAAATTGTAAGAGAGTTACTCTTGAAGATAATGAACATCATTATTGTAATAACTATCCTTATTATTATTATTTTGTTTCACTATCATTATTTCCAAATTTGGATTTGTGATGAAATGACAAAGTAAAATAAATTAAATGGGTGAGGGGGGAGATAAATGGAGGATTTGTAAGGGCTTTATGATGGCTGAGCATTCCTCCTTTTACAAAATACTTTTTCCCATCTTTGCTACAGGCCCAATAGCATAAAAACATTGTTCTTAGTCATTTATTTTATTTTGGTATTATGAGGTGAATATATTGTTTTTAAAGTGTCCTACTTTTCCTACTTTTTGACACCCAAAATATGCTATGAGGCCTTAACTAAGTATGTGCTTTTAGGATCTGGGCACACCCAATGAGAAGGTATGGCCGGGCTATAGCAAGCTGCCAGCTGTACAAAAGATGACATTCACCGAGTATCCAGTGAGCCAACTGAGACAGAGGTTTGGCTCTATGATCACAGACACTGGCATGGACCTGATGAATAAGTTCCTCACGTATGACCCCACACAAAGAGTGACGGCAGAGGATGCTTTGAAACATGAGTATTTCAGGTATGCCCTCATTTTGTTGAGAAGAACGGATTAGAAAATATATATATATATATATTTTTTTGTCAATATTGCTAATTATGAATTTTGCCAGCTGTATATAATGATCTTCTGGCTTTCTCTTTCTTTCTTATATCAACTGTTTTCCACTTTCATATTATTAATTGCACGTAACGCTAACAATCTTCTACCCTCCTCATTTCTCTTCCCATCCTTCCTTCCTGAACACCACCTCAAACTCTCCTCAATCTTTTCCTTATTTTGCGTTAAGATGTTCCATTACTACCTGTATTGTTTTCCCCTTGCGCCTTGTCTCTGCACATGGACCGACTGTGCCAACCACCTTCTCTACTGCCAGGGTCACTCCACACTTAATATTCTTAAAGCCGTTTGTGAAGAGTTCCCCACTATACTCAGCACCCATAAGAACTCCTCTTTCTATTGTCTTGCTTGGCGGCCACTCTCTCTCACGTTCTTACTCACCAATGAGAACTCCCATTTTCTCCCATATAACAAGGCCAGGCAGCAGTGGAGTGTATTCAACTCGGTGGTTCCTTAATCAGAGACCAGTCGGTGAGTGGCTACCGAACTTGGATGTGCCACTTTTTCGAAGGAGCCAAAAATAAATTGTCAAAATCAGAAAGAGCAATATTGTATCGTATCCTCTTGCTCCTTTACCTCCCACTGCGACTCAATTTGCCAGGGCCATCACTCTACCTCCCACTATGACTCACATTGCTGGGACCATCACCCTACCTCCCCACCGTGACTCATGTTGCCAGGAACATCACCCTACCTTTTACCACGACTCACGTTGCCAGAATTATCACTCTACCTCCCACCACAACTCACGTTGCCGGGACCATCACCCTACCTCCTACTGTGACTCACGTTGCCGGGACCGTCACCCTACCTCCTACTGTGACTCACGTTGCCGGGACCTTCACCCTATCACCCCACCGCAACTCACATTGCCGGAACATCCTTCTGTTCCACCGCAACTAACGTTTCTGGGACACACTCGCCAACATTTTCCCCACCCCTATCCACACGTGTCTTTCTTCTGTTGGGCACCCCACTTGCATCACAGCCACCTTTTTTTCTCTATCGGTTATTGCCATATTTATTATCCTGTCATTTGCCCCTACCACCTTTTCTTTCAGCCCTTCTCTCTCTACAAACCTACTCCATGTCTCCTTCCTTCATCATCTCCCATCCAATACAAAATGTAGTCTTTCCTTAATGTCCTCATACCACTCACTCCCTCTCCACTTGGTCTCACTCAGGCTCAGGACATCCACTCTCCTCTCATCCCTAATGCCCACAATCTCCTCCACTCTTCTAAGTCACTGTGCCAATGTTCAGAGTCCCTTGTTGTAACTTATGGCTGTCAACAATTTTTCCAATTCGGCATTTTACTTTATTTTCTAGGGTACTTTGGTTTGTTTCGACCACCGGTTTACTAAGCCTGTTGTGACCTACACCTGAGTAGCTAGATTGCAGTTTATAGGTCTTCAGGTAGACCTTTTTGTGGTAGCCTTCCCTAACCAAGGCTACGGATACTGATAACGACTTAGCTGATTATCACTAACCTTTACACTCCTATTACGCCAAGCTGGAAGGTCTAGCTTTACAATAACTTCACATATTGAAGAGGCTTCAGAACGAAATATGAAAAATCAGTCGCTTAAAATTAAAAACCCTTATTTCATTATGACAGATGGGGGTTGAACCCCAGTCTCTTTTTCAGGCCCCAGCACACTGTATGTATTGCTAAATATTAGGCCTGTGTGAGAATGACATTTTGACTTTGGGATATTTTTAGGTGGGAAATAATGACTTTCTAGATGGAGTAATCCTCACTAAAATCATAAATAATGGCTTTGACTATTTGAATCTTAAATATGCAATCCCTTACAAGTATAATACTTGTACAAGTGACAGCATTAAGCCAACTTCTGAGTCGAAGGGTGCTGTGCTATTTGATAGCTCGTGATCTTAATAAAATCACACAGTTGTAGCTGATGATTTCCGCACATCGATCATAGACTCTGCCTTAAAATATGAGTGAAGAATTACCGTGGTTACGAGACTATTCCTGGATAGCTCAATGGTTAGACAGACCATTGGCGTACTAAGCCATAAGTCCCGGGTTTAATTCCCATGTCCAGGTGTCATTTTTCAATTTTCAGAATTTGATATTTAGATGGAGTAATCCTCACTAAAAGCATAAATAATAGCTTTGGTTATTTAATTCTTAAATTTACTTAAAAGACGTGTCTTTATACAAATAAATGTGTTGAAGGTGTGTTTCGTGCATATTTGGCTTTAAAAAGATGATTTCCTACCTTAAATATATTAAGGGATGGATACTTCCTGTAATTATATGTAGTGTCATGTTATTTAATGGCACTCGGTACATCCATTTACAGAAGATAAGGTTATTTTGAATTTAAAAATGTAATAATATTTCTAATGAAAATTAGATATAAATGGGACATTGATAGAGACAGTCCTTAGTTGTAATTTTTTTAAATATTTTCCCCAAAAAATACGGGGATTTTTTTCCCCAGCATAGTTTTGCTATCAACCAATTTCCTGTAGATCAGGATCTCACACATCCATACTAAGTATTCCTCAGTGCAGTGAACCTTGGAGCCAAGCATATTATTTGCGCAACCAAACATTCCTTTGTATAACAGGCCATAGTTGATGGCCTACTTGCAACACTATCCTCAAGATGGATGTTTGGTTGATAGATCTACATATGTACGAGTGTTTCCAGGGAGGCTCCTCTACCCATAGACCCTGCTATGTTCCCCACATGGCCTGCAAAGAGCGAGTTGGGTCACCGCAAGGCAGCTGCTGCAAGCCCCAAGCCGCCTCCTGGAGGAGCCGAGTACAGGCAGATGGTGAGTTGCATTATAATTAAAGATGGGCCACTCAAGTCTTGGAATTCCTGAATCCACCAAATTCTGACAAGTATTCGATATTCAAAGATTCTGTGGTTGAAACTTTCACCTCATAGACAAAGCATAATATTTTGAATTCAAAAATTACTTAGTTAGGCCTACATAAAAAGTATAGCTTAATCCGTAATATTTATTTTTGTTGGACAAGAGAGATTAGCATTAATAAAATAATTATTTCTTAAAAACTTAGTAATTGTTAGGTGTGGAAAATCTTGCGTGCCTAGTACCCTACCCTCCCACCTCTATGGGAAACTTGGACTCGACCGTTTCAGAACATGCTCACTTCTAAAATTTTCACCTCACGAACAATTTTGTGAATATTTTTAATGAACACATTAAAACTCTTAAAATAGTATTACACAAATATTCAATCGTAGTCCTGCCTTATAAAGCGGGAATGAACATATTGTAGTTGAAAATATGTTAGTATTTTGAATAAAATGTATTCTCAGAAATCGATATATCGCAAGAATCGAATATATTTCTTGTTTTCTACGTGAAGATAGATAATGGATATATAAGAAAATAATAATAAAACATACTTAGACATTATTGAGTTCACTATTTCCAATGTATATTTAATTGTTAAGCATGTTGTTTTAGTCTTTATTAAAAGTATCTGTTTGTATTTCTATTTTTGCTATCTTAATAAAATAAATTATAATCCTTCAATGATAATTAAAGTTGATCAAACGTTAACTAGGCCTAATTTGTTTATTTCACATGTGTTTTAAAAGCTTAACTCATTCTAACACTTTTAAAAATATCTAAAAGACATTCAAATTTTGATTGATTTGATTTTCAAACAATAATATGAAAATTTTGATTGATTTGATTTTCAAACAATAATATGAGTCTAGATTGTTTAATTTGGCTGGATTTTAACTTGTATTTTGTGAGGGATGGTTGGGGTTGATTAAAATTTAAAGCATGATTGAAATAAATCTTAATCTACAGTTTAGGCCTATATTGTGTAATGTAGGCCTATTTGTGAATCATTAAAATTTCAAGCAATTTGCTAGGATTCAGATTCGAGATTAGAAAATAAAATGTAGATTTGGATTTGAGATTTGGATTCGAGAAATATAGGATTCGACCAATCTCTAATTATAATTATTCATGTGCCACTACATGAGGTTGTCAAATTGAGCCGAAATTATCAAACTGTTGGCTGTTTGCCAGCCTTTCTTTCGTTACGGGACTTTTCTTGGAATGAGCTCTTGAATCCCTAAGAACTCTTGAGATTCGAGGATTTGAAAAGATTTCTGAATCAAGACTAAAATCCTTTAAAAAAATTGACATGTGAAATTTGTTTTAAAGCTCTACTACTATATATATATTGATGGTTCAAAACCAGTTATAATTATAGGATGAACTTAACAACCAAGCCCCAGACCAGCAATTTAACTTAGTTTATGAATATTACATTGAATGGATTTTAACTTAAAAGAAATAATCTTAACATTTGGTTAGTATTTGTATCTGACACCTTAGCTCAGTCGATAGCATGTCTGTCTACTGAGGTAAGATTCCCGGGTTTGATTCCCGACATGGCCAAACATTTATCATTGGTGAAACCTGTGAACACTCTTTCATAGTGATAAATTAACGGCTGGAGACTGGATGTTGTGCCTGTGCTAGTCTTAAGTTATATTATAGGCATATGAAGTTAAAAGGCCTAGCAAGCCAATAGTGGAAAATATATGGCTTGAATAAAACTCTGACCCAGGCTACAGGATTGAAACAGTTAAGGATGTAAAGTAAAATTAGCATACATTGTATTTTACGGGTAATTTGTTGGTGTAGCAATTTAACATTTATTCATTATGATATTGGTACATTTTTTATGCATATGTTGGTAGTTCTGTTGATAGTATTTGTTCTTGCCTGATCCGTATTTAGTTTTTCAGTTCAGATTAATATTTCCTTTAATAAACTACTTTCAATCCAGTAATGTTTGATGTTTGTAGAATAAACATTATATAAACCTCTGGTGGCATGTTTTCATAATTTATAATAATGATGATGATGATGATTATGATAAAATATGGTGGATACATACTGGGAAAACCTTGAAAATTCAGCAAATTCTTTGATGTCAGAGAATTTAATAAAAAATAAGGAAAAGACTAGGAATTTAAATACTTAACTGATTCTGCAACTAAACATTTGAACAAAAGTGATATTTTTAGTTTCTTGGTGTTAGCAAAATGTCTTGTCTACATACATTATTCTAACATGAGGTGGTTGTACAGGGTTAGGGTTTATTTTATAACATTTTTACACAAGGACACAAATAATAGCTAATTAAATATTAAAAAACAAGAATTTATAAGAATGTTGATGTTTATTAATAGCTTAGGGTTTTTTGAAAATATGTTATCACTGTAATAAACAAAAAAAAACTCCCATCCACCAAGAAAAACTGTAAAAAAAAGCCAGGACTGGAATTTTTTTAAATGTTGTCTGGAAAACCTGGAAAAGTCAGGGAATTTTATGCTAAAAGTTTTGTAGCCACGTTGTTGTAGTTTTAATATTGATCATTGTTAAAACTTAAAAGCTAATCCCAAGTTTTTGAATGGCTTTATGTTGAGTCCTATGCTATCTTGACAAGTGTGATGTTATTTCAGGGCGACACAGATGAGGACGTGGCATCCCTAGGATTCCACATGGGCACTATCGAGAAGGGTCGCTCTGCTGCTGGTGCTGGTTTCAGTCTCAAGTTTTGAACCACTCCATTACTTTCGCTGGGTATGCAACTTTTAAATTGTTAAAAAATTGAAAATGTCACTATCTAAAATATAATAAAATAGATGACCTCTTTTCATGCTACTTCTTTTTCTACTTCCTCGTTAATAAGTGTTTAATCTGATCAAACTGATATTATTAATTCATCCTAACCTGAGACCAGAAGTAAACAAATATTCCCATATCACTACGTGAAGGACCTACATGATTGGTGAAACACCAGTGCAATATTTTAAACAGGTACTACCATGTATAATCAATACCATACCAAAGTAGTTCAATATGGATTTTTGTACTTTTTAATGCTTGTAAATTTTAAACCTACTATATTAGTCTATACTTTACAACAATCATGCAAAATGATAATAAATTACTTACAAGAGTGTAAACACTTAATCACTGCTAGATAAAGGTTCAATTCCACTGAGACTAAAATCATATTCTTGCTTGTCTTCCTTGGTCCATTTATAAAGAAAGATTTTTTAGAAAAGGAGTTCACTTTAGAACATGTACGGACTTTACTAAATCGTTGACCTACCCCAACACAGGATTTTTTCTTTATTTTATTTTTTCCCAGGAATTGTAAGTTTGCCTGTTTCTGGTGTTTCTTTTCTTCACTGAAAACATTGGATACTGTTTAGAAAATTTATCGAAAGGCAAATACCATAAATAGATGTGAAGCCCTCACAAGCGTCACTTAACGCTGCCAAGATGAACTGTCGACTGACCGTTGCTGACTTTACATTAACATGTGATAAGGACTGTACATGGAGTGTGAGTCAGGAGTTTTTTTTTGGTATTCGAATAACGCTTGCAAAGCTTAAAGTATAATTTCTAAACCAAATAAAGGGATAATTTTAGTTATAATTATAGTTATAATGTAATTTTAAAACTAGTTTAATACAAAACATAGGAGGGACTATTTAGGGAAAGGATACCATTGAAGTCCGTTCAGTAGCAAACCAGAGCATAGACTTCCACGTGGCTTTGTTTACAACCTGTATCAGCTCAGGATGATTCAATAATACAAGATAAATTCTCAATGGATTATACTTATCACAATATACTATGTAGAAGCAAAATAGATATATTATAGTGACCCATTAATCTTATTTGTATTAAACATCTTTTGCCACAATGACTGACTACTTCTTTTGACTGTATCAATTTTAATTACATAAATGTAATGTAGAGTTGGGAGCCAATCAGTAATAGCTAGGGGTCTGCGAGCTTGTTTCTTTTCATTCGAGTCGTACTCGAGTCTAATATTTCTAGAAGCTCCCGAGTTTGAGTATATTCATAATTTTAAGATGTTAAAGTATATTAAAACACATGTTTTTAAAATATAAATGACACTCATTTTTATAAAGAGTAAATACTTTTGAATAAAAAAGTTAAACAATGGAAATATCCATTTTTAAATTAGAAATAACACTTATAAAACACAATTTAAATATAAGAACAATCCTCAAATAAAAATCTTATAAAAAATCATTAAAACTGTTTCCCACTCATGTCTTTAGGACACTAAAATTACACTAACAATAATTATAAAAAAAGTTAATAAAATGGATAATTTCATGATGGTTTGGCAATGTATAGCAAAAAGTGTAGAAACACCCTACAATGATGTAAAGTAAGTGATAGTGAAGGAAGCCAACCTGAAAGGATAGTTAGGTTAGGCCTAGATATAAACACACACTTATATACTTTCGTTCTACAATTTTACACTTCCCACTTCTTCAAACTTCCACATTTGCACATTAGTTTGAATTTTCGGGACTATTACTTTTTTTATTAATGTTTCTTCATATAAAAAATAAATATTTCCGAAAATTCAAAACAAGGTACAAATGTGGAAATTTGAAGAAGTGGGAAGTGTAAAAGTGTAGAAAGAAAATGGAAAAGTGTGTTTGTTTATATCTCGGCCTAACCTAACTATCCTTTCAGGTTGGCTTCCTTCACCATCACTTTACATTATTGTAGACTGTTTCTACGCTGTCTTGATAAAAAGTAAATAAAATTGACGTCCTAATAAGCTAATTTTTCCCCAAAATATGCTTCAGTAACTTAATTTACCCTTAAGAAAATGTAAGAAACATTAACAAAGAAATGTAAAGTTTTTCATATTTTGTTTATTTTAATTGAGAATGATCACGTCTTCTATTCCATTTTCATTCCTCTATGCACATTGTACAGGCTCTCGCTAGACATATTTTATTGATAAATTTATTTATTTATTTCAATATTTAATGCTTATAAAAGTTGATGCTGATACTTTAAAATTAAAAATATGATTAAAATAATATTTCTAGCAAACAATATGAAATAGTAGATGCTTTTTTAATATAAATTTGGTAAGTTTGGTAAAATATATAGTGCTATAGTGCAATAAATAAGATCAACATTGTTTTAAACAGGTTAACCAACATAATTTATAACTAAATAGTAACTTAATTTGTTCTAGTTTTGTAGGTAAACGTATTAATTAATACGAGTTTTAAATATCTTAAGTTTGAAAACATTTTTATATAATAAGATATTCTTGACACAAGTGGAAATGCTGATATTATCTCAATTAACCAGACCATGCTTACTACATTTTAAAAATTGACTATTAAGTACATCAAGTGGAAGCTCGAAAATGACGAGCCTACTAAACTTTCAACCTCGATCTCGAGCTTAAGCGACGAGCTCGGCTCGAAGCCTGAAATATGAGTATTTATAGATCCCTAATCCTAATACTTTTGGCTGAGAAAGGCTCCACTACATTAGTAATGAACAGATACAGTAGGATTACATCTCATAGGCACACAAACAACCTTTTAGACTCGTCTACCTACCCAAAAATATATCATGACCCCAATATCCAATTCCCTGATAAGCTTCAAGAACTCATCATCCCCAGAGACCAAGAGACAAAACCTTTCTCCACCTATCATCCAGCTTCTACCAAATAATCCTATGATGGCGAAATTTTACGTGCTTCCCGAAATTCATAAATAACTGTACCACCGCATCTTCCTCAGGAAGTAGTAATAATAGACTAAACAGGATGGTTTCTTTAGTGATGCCACCTTGATTGATAAGGATGAAACTTTTCTGGTAGAGTTGAAATTCTCTGAATGTTTCTCTATTACTTTATGGATGGTAGGTGGTGCTGGTGTAGCCTCTGGGTTGAAATTAGCGACTATTTAGATTGGGCGGTTTTCTAGACTTTGTGATCCATTGATATGCCAGTTCCCATTTTCTTAACTGAGACATATTACATTGTGCCTTGTTGAATGATTTTATGATTTTAACACCTTGACAAGGACTGCTACACTGTCAAGGTGTTATGAATTAATATTGAGTAGATAGTATGTTTGTAAATAATGATCTTAAATCAGTTGTCTGGTTTTTCTTTTGCAGGACACTGTGTGACGTTCATCTCCAAGAGGGCAGTTGTCAAATAATCATTGTTTGAGAAAGATTTCTTCCATGCATTTCGTTTTAATGTGTATGAGCTGTTACAGACCCTTGTGTTATTGCTCTAGTGTGTATCTCAGTGCCATGTTTTTTTTGACACTATATCAAGATATCAAGAGTAAGTTGTGAAAATATGATTCGGTATTATTAAAATAAAAGTTATTCGTTTAATAAAATAAATTGATTACATTATTTATTTTTATAGAAGAAAAAACTTAAATATTCCTTTTTGTGTACATATAGAAAAATGGTTTTCAGAAAAAAATTTACTGCTGATATTTATTAACATTTGTGATAAATATTCATAACCTCATTTACACTGTATAGTTGCAAAAAAAAATTGGAAATACTTACAATAAACTCTGATTTTATACAACTCAAGGCCTACTGTTCACGTTATGCAAGTTAAGTAGTGTGCCAACCATTGTAAACAAATTCAAGATCACAATTGTTAGTTTTATTTATTAAAGAACAATAAACAATTAAAGAATAAAGAGCACATGCTCGCCACTTGAGATATACACCGGAACTAACAAAAAACGTTGCGTGAGACGCTTTGGTGACGTCATCACAGAAGTGGCTTCACAAATCTAATAGTGGAATAGTTACTAAACTCGTGTTTGTTGTTATAGGCCTAGTTAAGAGAATGTTTATTTATTACACACAACACCCCCTCTCAAACACGTGTTAACTTTATTAATGTCTATCACGCCAAGTCCTTGTATGCACTGATGATGGCTTGGTCCGAACAGTCCTTTCGTGAGCACATCAGCTACCATCTTGTTTGTTGGAATGTATTTCACATTGATTTCGCCTCGTTCAAAAACTTCACGCACATAGTGATGCCGAATGTCAATGTGTTTGGTACGAGAGTGGTACACAGGATTATGCATGAGCTTTTCTGCTCCTTGATTGTCACAATAAACAAGAGTTGGCATTGCATTAACACTCAAGAACCCGATTTCTTTTAACAGGTTTCGTAAGTAAACTGTCTCTTTTGCTGCATCCGTAAGAGCCATGTACTCTGCTTCAGTGCTTGAAAGAGCCACGGTGGATTGTTTTCTCGCCTCCCATGTCACGGCAGAGCCTGCCACTTGAAAGGCGTAGCCTGTGTATGATCTTCTGTCATCAAGGGCTCCTCCCCAATCTGCATCCACGTATCCAATCAGTTCAGCACCAGATCTCTTGTAGACTAGTCCATGGTTGCTCGTACCTTTCAAGTATCGCAAGACGCGCTTCGCTGCAACCCAGTGTCCTTTTCCGGGGTTTAGGTTGTACTGGCTCAAAGAGCTCACCGCATACGCAATGTCTGGTCGTGTAGATACTGCGAGGTACATCAGAGAACCGATGAGTTGCTGGTACGGAACTTCGCTCATTTCCTCTGCCTCCTCCTCCGTAGATGGCTCCATGGCTTTGGATAATTTGCTGTTTCCATCTAATGGGGTATTTACCGGTTTGCAGTCTTGCATTCCGAATTTTTTGAGAACATCTTCTATGTACGATTTCTGTGACATAGTGACCAACTTTGAATTTTCATCTTGTTTGAATTCAATTCCAAGACAGTAGTGCAGCTTTCCTAAGTCTTTCATTTGGAAGTTTTGAGACAAATCGTCTCTCAATCTTGTGTAGGCTTCTTTACTGTTTGTAGCTATGATCAAATCATCTACATAAACAACCACGATAAGAGTCACACAACCATCATTCATGTAGTACACACACTTGTCACAATCTAATTGTTTGAGTCCAAAAATTTCTAGTCTCTCGTGCAACTTTTTGAACCACTGTCGGCCCGACTGCTTTAGGCCATATATGGACTTTTCGAGTGAACAAACCAGACGCTCCATTCCAGGGGTAATGAAACCGTCCGCCTGTTCCATATAGATCTGTTCGTCAAGATCTCCATTTATGTAGGCCATTACAACATCAAGCTGATACAAAGTAAGGCCTAACTCAGCTGCTAGGGCAGCAACTAGTCTTATTGAGCTAAGTCTCGCAACAGGTGAAAATGTTTCATGGAAATCAATCCCTGGGCGTTGGTTATAGCCCTTCGCTACCAACCGAGCTTTCCGGCGTTCGACATTACCGTCTGGCCCATACTTTGTTCTGAGTACCCACCGACAACCAATGACAGCTTTATCTTTTGGGCGTGGTTTCAATGTCCAGGCCTTGCTGTGTGTCAGAGCGTTGAACTCAGCTTCCATCGATTTCTGCCACTCAGCTGCATAAGGTCCTTCTAAGGCTTCTTGTACAGATGGATTTACTGCCTCTTCATACATCAAGCTCGCACTTTCAGGTTTTGGCGTAACCAGATTAAAATGTTTTGCTGGTCGTCCCGGCTTTCCTGTTTTAATCAATTTAGGTCGACCAGGCCCCCTCTTATTCTCAATCACTGTGCAGTCTTTGCTTAAATTTTCTGATTTGAGGTCATTCTCATTGACTTCAATAGGCCTATCAGGATCAATGGGATCACTTTCTTGAACTTTATCTACATGTCCATCAGCATTAGAAATAGGGTCTTTCACACTGTTATCAACATATAAGTAAGAAGGTTCAAAGTTCGCACACTCCTTTTGTTCATCCGAAACTTTGACAGTTTCAAAATTTTCCAAAAATTTTACATCTCGGCTTCTCAATATTTTTTGTTTTTCTGGGTCCCAAATTCGATACGCTTTCGATTCAGTAGAGTAACCCACAAAAATACCTGCCTTGGATCTTGGGTCAAACTTTCCTTTATTTGGGGCCTTATTCAGCATATATGCCTTGCAACCAAACGTCTTGAAATGTCCTATTTTTGGTTTTAGCCCGAACCAAATTTCATAAGGGGTTTGTTCTTCCAGCTGTTTTGATGGACATCTGTTTCTGATGTAAGCAGCTGTGGCAATCGCTTCGGCCCAAAAACTTGTTGGTAAGCCAGACTCCAACAGCATACATCTTGCCATCCCCACCAGCGTGAGATTCATGCGTTCAGCTTTGCCGTTCTGTTCTGGAGTTTCTGCTACGGTATGTTCTCTTCTTATCCCTGCGATGCGCATTTCTTCTGTGAACTCTTTTCCGCAGTACTCCAGGCCATTGTCTGTCCGCAAAGTTTTGATTTTCCTTTCGTGACGGTTTTCCGCTAATGCTTTGAATGTTTCAAAAGCCTTTTTCACGTCACTTTTATGTTTTAGAAAATGAACTTCTACCCAGTTAGATTTATCATCGATAAACGTTGCAAAATAAGAAGCATCACCATGAGATTTCACTCTCATTGGGCCACAAACATCTGAGTGCACTAATTCAAGTAATTTTTCACTCTTCGACTCAGACCTTTTTGGAAAAGGCGTAGCAACTTGCTTTCCTAAGATACAGGTTTCACATGTTGAAAATGTTTCTGATTTCTTAAAATCCATACCGCTAACCATGTCTTTCTGAACGAGTTTCTGCAAGTCATACGCATTTAAATGTCCATATCTTCTGTGCCACTTTTCAAGTTCACTAAGATTGCCTGCCTTACTCACGTTAGCTACATGTGTCGAACTCTCACTTTGCATGTAAGGTTCGATAAAATACAAATTTCCACGTTTACGAGCAGTTAACAACACTTCACCATTTTCGACAATTTTAGCATCATTTGCATTAAAACACACGCTTCGCCCTTTTTCAACAGTTTTTGAAATTGAAAATAAATTTGTCTTAAGTGTGGGTACAAAAAGAGTGTTTTCTAACCTCACTTTTACAAATTGGCCCTTTTTATTTGAAACATTCATTACTGCAGTTCCAATGCCTTCAATGTCAGTTGTTCTGTCATCCGCTAACCTAACCTTCTGACTTATGGTTGGCGTGAGTTCCAAAAAACTATTCTTGTCGCGGCACATGTGTGTTGTTGCTCCACTGTCAACACACCACACGTCATCTCTTCTCGTTAACTTCGCACAGAGAGCGCTCACTGAAGATGATGTCAATGTCACGATCTCTTCTGCTACTGCATGGGTTTGCTCTGATGCCATCGAAACTTGCTTTTCATTCGCCATTTTTGTCCAGCAATCGGCTGCCTTGTGTCCCGATTTTTTACAATAGTTACACTTATATAACCGTTTTGATGCTTTAAAATTCCTATTTTGATTTTGCACACCACTTTGACCTTGGATCTGAAAAACTTTATTATTTTGATTTGTAGGTAGGCCTACACAGTTTTTATCCGGAGGTTTGTTTTTATTTAGACTTCGCCCTATGGAAGATTTTACATAGAAAGCGCCCGCACCATTTAAGTCTGCTTTCTTGTCCTGTCTTGCACTGAATTCTTCTAGAAGTTTTACTTTCAAAGACTCTGTGTCCGGTAGTTCATCTCTAGCTTCGATTGCACAACGAAAATTATCGTAGCTATCTGGCACACTGTATAATAACACGATGGTTAATAATTCTTCAGAAATGCGAATATCCATTTCATTGAGTTTGTCAACTGTGTTGAGAAAATTCGTGAGATGATCCGCCATGTTTTCTCCCTCTTGCATTTTTGTGAACAAGAGTTTTTTCAAAAGGGTAGCTTTTCTTGCAGGCCCTCTAGACTGGTAAACTAGTTCTAGTTTTTGCCAAACGTCTTGCGATGTTTCACAATGTCTTATGTGACAAAGTTCTGTAGGACTCACAGCTAAAATAATATCAGCTTTAGCTTTACGATCGGCTTTGTCCCACATGGCCGCGTGTCTAGCGTTATCAGCAATTGCTTCCGCGTCAGCACCTACTGCCGCTGTAGGCCTAGGATTAGTTCCATCGACGTATTCCCAGTGGTCGTTCTTAATTAAAATTGCTTCCATTTGTTGTCTCCATGTATAATAGTTTTCCTTTCCCAGCTTATCTATATGCGGCGAGAATCCGGACATCTTGAATGAATGGATATGATTTCAGGCGTCACTAACGATACTTATATTTATGTTACTGCATTTCCACTGCCCTATCACGTTAACGAAACCGTTAATACAGCATCCTGGGCCCATAACCTGTTAGTTTTATTTATTAAAGAACAATAAACAATTAAAGAATAAAGAGCACATGCTCGCCACTTGAGATATACACCGGAACTAACAAAAATCGTTGCGTGAGACGCTTTGGTGACGTCATCACAGAAGTGGCTTCACAAATCTAAAAGTGGAATAGTTACTAAACTCGTGTTTGTTGTTATAGGCCTAGTTAAGAGAATGTTTATTTATTACACACAACAACAATGATAGTTTATTAATCTAATTTAATATATTTTGAATAAAATTACATAAAATGAATATAATGTATACGCATATGAATATGCGTATAACCCGAACGGGTAGTAAGACGCAGTGCTAATAATAATAATGAATATACATACATGATATTTATAATATATCAGTTAGTATATATAACAAGCTTTAAATAAACAATAATTACATAAAAATTGTGTTATTTTAGGCACATGTATATTTGTGTATTGGTTAATATAACATATTTTAGTTTATACACAGGTGAATTTTGTGGTGGGGGAGAGGGACTACTTTAACTTTAGTAGACAGTGGTTCTTGTTTTTTCTTTAGTATCATGGTGGCTAAAGACAGGGAAAACCTGAGAAAGTCAGGGAATTTTTGGATGACAGGGAAATATCAGGGAATTTAACTAAAAATAAGGAAAAATCAGTAAATTAAAAAATGTCTAAAATATCCCATTAATTTTGCAACTTAACACTAAAACAAAAGTTAATTATACCTAAATAAAAATAACATTTTAATTTTTTAAATAACTGAATAAACTGTTTGTTTAGTAAATACAATTTTTTTTTAATATGTGATCAATAATAAATAAAACAAAATTCGTAATTCACCATTAAAACTGGAAAAAAGTAGTCAGGAAAAATTGAAAAATGTTGCCTGGAGAACCTAGAAAAGTCAGGGAATTTTGTAAAATATGTTTTGTAGCCACTCTGAATATTAAGGATTTATGGATTTGTAACCATGTTACTTTAGTTATTTTTTAAAGTTTAGTCATTGAGATTTTATATAACTAGACATCAAAGAATCCCAAAACTCTGGAGTTACTTGTTCCTATCTATGTGTTCTATCTTTCTTTACCATTTTCCTTTTTCTCCCCTTTTGTTTTTTTGGTTTTCTCTTTTAGGAAGTTGCGTTGCGCGTTTCACACTCCTCCCTGATGAGTTCCGATAGAATGAAACGTGGGTCGGGGGATTGGGCGGCTACGATCAATTTTCTTTAAGAGACATCCATTACCTCCATGTCCATTGGCAGCAGTGTAAAGTGTGAACTGTGTTCATCTTTTCATTGTAAAGGCCATATTGTGTTTGTCTCCCTTTTATATGTTTCTATCCATCTTTCCTATACCTTCTTCCAAATATAATATAATAAAACTCTGAACTGTAATTTCACCATTTCAAGATAATTTAGCATAAAAGGTCAAATAAAAACTCTTCTAAGATAATCTCCCTACAGCAAAAGATAGGTTTATTGCTAAGACATTTACACATAAGATTTATATAGTAAAATAAGTGATAGTGAAGGGAGCCAACCTGAAAGAATAGTTAGGCTAGGCCTAGAAAGGAATAAATGTATCCTTCTATCTTCATTTCTGCTTACAGTTTTACACTTCCACTTTTACAGATAGTTTTGTATTTTCAGAAATATACCTTTTTCATATAAAGAGAAACATTTACATGTTTATTGAAGAATTCTTTAATAATCATGTAGTCCCATATATTATCTTCCTTTGTGTTTTGTGTGTTTTATATAACATAGGAGTAAGGAGAACTAAATAAAGTTTGAGAATCACTGTTTGAGAGGAATGTGTGTTCAAAATTTTCCTGGGGAATAATTCATTGACCTTGCCCAGCAGTGCTTGGTAGTCTCTGGCCTCCCTGCATATTTTAGAGTACAGCATAGCTTTAAGTTTTATTAGAATACACTACTTTGTTTTGGTAGGCCCACACATGATATATTTACACTAGGAATGCGGTTTGGCAGCTTCATGGAAACCCCACTACCCTCAAACACATACAACTTTTAAAAACTGATGCTTTCATTTTTGCTAGTTTATTATGGATAGAAATAGGACCACTTTAGTGTACTGTCATGAAATTTAAGCGTTTTACCAGTTTTTTTCTACGTTTAAAATTTATCTACTATTTTTACTTTCTTGTGACTCCTTGTAGAGAGGAAATATCTTGATCATGAAATTTATATATATATATTTTCCCAATAAAGTCTGTCTGTATCTTGGTCTAGAGTGCGATTTCACCATTTGTGTTAAAACATGGTATTTAGAGTTTAATAGGGTTTGCCAGAGGGTTTTGGAACTATCCACCCAACCCTAAAATTAAGACAATTTTGGTGACCTGGCGGTCTAGGGGTAAGGTGTCAGACTTCTGAGCTGGCGGCCGGGGTTCAATCCCAGGTCCTGGCGCAGATTTATCTGATTACCAAACCCTTCCTTCACCTCTGACAAGACATCTTGTGAATGTGGGGAATGCCAGGCCTCCACCGTGGTTCGGATTCCACGTTAAACTGTAGGTCCTCCATTTCATCTCACAATCACCCTACCATTACACATTAGCGTAAGTGCGTATAGCCCGAACGGGTAGTAAGACGCGGTGCTAATAATAATAATAATA